>JANTFA010150750.1:0-21100 GCA_026413405.1 Phytosciara flavipes | reverse complement strand
CAAATAAGACCAGAGGATAATCTCAAACCTGAAGGCAAATTTGAAAGACCAGTGAAAGAGTCTTACCGTCCTGCTGACATTCCTCAAGCTGGTAAGTTGAGAAGCTAGTGCAATGATCAACCGAACCCTATCTAACAAATGCAACAATAAATAGTGAAACCTGAAGACAATCTTCGGCCAGAAGGTCAATTCTACACTCCAGAGAAAACTGCTTTCCGTCCTGCTGATCGTCCTAAGCAAATAAGACCAGAAGATAACTTGAAAACCGAAGGCAAATTTGAAAGACCAGTGAAAGAGTCTTACCGTCCTGCTGATATTCCACAAGCTGGTAAGTTGTTAAACGAACGCTTTAGTCAGCAGAACCGAATCTAAAGTTTGCATGAACAATAGTGAAACCTGAAGACAATCTCCGACCAGAAGGCCAGTTCTACACTCCAGAAAAAACTGCTTTCCGTCCTGCTGAGCGTCCTCAACAAATAAGACCAGAGGATAACTTGAAGACCGAAGGTAAATTCGAAAGACCAGTGAAAGAGTCTTACCGTCCTGCTGACATTCCTCAAGCTGGTAAGTTGAGAAGCTAGTGCAATGATCAACCGAACCCTATCTAACAAATGCAACAATAAATAGTGAAACCTGAAGACAATCTTCGGCCAGAAGGTCAATTCTACACTCCAGAGAAAACTGCTTTCCGTCCTGCTGATCGTCCTAAGCAAATAAGACCAGAGGATAACTTGAAGACCGAAGGTAAATTCGAAAGACCAGTAAAGGAGTCCTACCGTCCTGCTGACATTCCTCAAGCTGGTAAGTTTTCATAAACGCAGAAACATTTCAGCAAATTTCAAACAAATTTTTGATGTTATCAAAATAGTCAGACCGGAAGACAATCTTAGACCGGAAGGTGTGTTCCATACTCCAGAAAAAGCTGCTTTCCAACCTGCTGAACGTCCAAAACAAATTAAACCGAAAGATAATTTGAAAACCGAAGGAAAATTCGATGTGCCAGTCAAGGAGTCCTTTAGTCCAGCTGAACGTCCTAAGCAGATACGCCGTGAGGATAACTTAAAGCCTGAAGGAAAGATGTACCTTCCAGAAAAAACTGAATTCAAGTCAACTGAAAAGAGAAAGCAAGTGCGACACCAGGACAATTTGACCACGGAAGGGGAAATGCACATTTATAAGAAAAATGAAGTCATCAATGGAACTGTGGAAAAAACTACGATTATCCGTCACGAGGACAATCTTAAAATGACTGGCGATTTTGTTGATATGGTTGCGAAGGACGATTACAATGTGAGGAATGTTGAAAGACCAAAGGCAGTAAGACAGGAAGATAATTTAAAAGTTGAGGGTAAATTTTCGTCGACCCGGTCTTCAGATGATTATCGTGCAGTAACTGCTGAAAAAGTCGTCGTAATAAAGACGAAAGACAATTTGAAACTAGAGGGACACTTTGAAGATCACACAAAACGTGACGATTACACTGTCATCAAAGGTGAACGTGTTGATGTTGTAAGGCGTCCAGATAATCTAAAACTAGAAGGTGAATTCGACAGGCCTGAACAACGTAAATTCGAACCAAGTCCCCGACCAAAAGCAACTAAACCAGCTGATAACTTGAAAATAACTGGCGACTTCGAAGGAAAGTCTTCAGTGCAAAAATCTGAATTCAAAAATGTCAAAGGAGAACGAACCGAGATAGTCAAGCATACCGATCAAATTACCCTGAACAGTGGTACCATGTCCAAAACTACAACGAATTCAGATTCGTTCGACAGAAAAACTGTGGTTCAGCCTAAACAACCTCGTAGAAACAACATGCAGTCCAGCATTTCGTTAGGCAATGACACGAATACGATGAAGACAACAAATCAAATGAATTATACGTCAACGCGTAACGTGAATAAGCAGAATGTTGTTTATGAAACAAAAGAAGATCGCAAAGATTCGAACGGTTTGAGAGATGGTACAATTGCAATAACTACAATGAAGGTGACAACCGTTTTGGCTAACGATAGGAAGCAGGGTCCCCGGTCACCAGAAATAATTAGAACAGCGAAACAAACTAGAGTGCATGAACATACCAATAAGACATTATCAAAGTCCAATGTAGTTAATCAGACCAACACCATCAATGAGTCGAATGTCGTCAATCAGGTATGTAAATTGCAGTCTTCCCCTTCCTCTTTTTCAACCCGGTCCGTATCCACTGCTCGAAACATTGTACACCCAGACTCTGCCTCTCTGACTGGTTCAGTTTGTCTAATTTTTTACAAATTTATTTGCAGATTGATACTGTGGACACAAGAAGCACCCACTTGCGAGACAATTCGAACACATCGATTTCATCAAACGTTATCAATCGACAATCGGCCATCAACGAGAGTTCGAACATACAAAATCGATCGTCAAATGTATTGAATATGAGTGGTCAGACGACGGATTCACAAAGTAATATCATCAACAGCAGAACGTCTCATGTCACTACAAATCAACAAGCAACCAATAACGATAACGATCATGTTAAGAACAGATCATCAGATGTATTGAATAGAGGCCCGAATGGTCAAACATTGGAATCTTCAACAAGCAACACCAGTAGATCGACCAATGTTATCAATGATGGTGGCACTACAATAACGAGAACTTCGAGAACGGAATCCACTTCCACGAATGTCAACAACAGGACATCAAACATATTGAACACTGACAATAGATCGACTAGCGTGACATCGAATGTGAAAAATCGATCGTCAGATATTCTCAACAGTGGTCACTCTTTGGAGTCATCAAATATCAAGAACAGAACATCAGACTTATTGAACGATGAACGTAGATCTAGCGTGACATCAAATATGAAAAATCGGTCATCTGATATTCTCAACAGTGGTCACTCCGTAGACTCATCAAATATCAAGAACAGAACATCAGACTTATTGAACCATGAAAGTAGATCGACTAGCGTGACATCGAACGTGAACAATCGATCGTCAGATATTCTCAACAGTGGTCACTCTTTGGACTCAACAAATAACAAGAATCGAACATCAGACATCTTGAACACTGGAAATAGATCGACTAGCGTGACAACTAGTAGCTCATCGAATATGAAAAACCGATCGTCAGATATTCTCAACAGTGGTCAATCCTTGGAGTCGTCAAATATCAATAACAGAACATCAAACATATTGAATACTGAAAGTAGATCGACTAGCGTGACAACTAGTAGCTCATCGAATATGAAAAACCGATCGTCAGATATTCTCAACAGTGGTCAATCCTTCGACTCATCAAATCAGAAGCGTACGATGTCCACAACCAGCCAGGCTGACAAAATAAACAGCCAATTGAATTTGAGAGGAAATTCTTCGATAGATAATCGATCGTCCAGCAACAATATCATCCATTCCGATAGTCACCACAGATCCATAAACAACATCACAGATTGCTCTGTTCACAATTCCAGCCACAACACATCGACCTCAATTAATAGGTCCACAATCCATTCCGATCAAAGACGAGACTACGTTAATGCATCATCTGTGGACCAGAAACAACATCATCGTAAAAATATCCTCGCATCAAGAGAAGACGTAAGCAATTCGGTGTTCCATCGTAAAGACGGTATCGTGTCCAACTCAAATGAAGCGGTGCATTCGAATAGTTTAAGTACAGCAGCTGCCATACAGAAGAAGAGCATTTCCAATTTGCACGATCAGGCGTTATACACGTCGACGAATCGAAAGAGTTACAGTACGATACATCGCAATGAGAAGGAGATTGAGAGAAGTGGTGGCCAGAATTCTGGCCAGAATTGGTCTCATAGTCATAATATAACCGGTGGCGGCAATGATTTCTACGGTAGGTCCGAATCGAAAAGCTACGGCAACTTTACCGGCCATAATCGTAATGACCGCGTTGTGACGAAACGAAGCGTTAACCAATCGAGTATTGTATTGGGAGATGGTTCCTCATCGGGTGCAAGCAGCTATAAGCGAGAATATGTTAAGGTGCACGAAGGCCCTTGTCCAGCATCTCAGATCGACAAGGGAACGTTCCACCATACTCGCGATACAAAGACCCATAGTTTTTACTCAAGACGATAGTTTCGTTTATGCTTAATGGAAAATATTTAAAAAAAATAATCCTGCAGCTAGACAGTGCTGCTATTATACCTTCCAATTATTCCACGCTTAGCTAACAATATTTTTGCTCTTTTGTTCAATGTTTTTTATATAAATTTTTTTTTATAATATCCGTGTCACATTATGACGTCATACGAATAAAAGTTTTTGAAACAAGTGTCATTGTGCCGTTATTATCGCTCAGCACACCCTGAGGAAGTCTTCTAGCTACGGTCCTGCTGATAGAACAACTGAAAATTGTATGGTGAACTTGTGTGTAAACAAAAAATTCAATTTGTACTGGCTGTGATCGTTACTCATCGCTGTAGTTCCTGTTTAGATGATAAGACTATCAACTCTGTTTCCGGGTTATCATAAAGGTCATTATTCGTTTGGAATCGAGTGTCTTTTCGTGGAATGCCGAAAAGATAATGACAGTTAGGGAGATGAACCAACTGTCTGATACGCTCAATATAATGGGTGAAGCCCAACTGGAAACAAATTGATAGACGAGGTTCAAGAAAAAACACAAACACTCGCGCTATTTCTTTCGATATGCGATCATTACTTATCACTTAAGCGCAAAATATTTAAAACACAACCATCACGGTTTTCACCCGGCCCCCCAAATCACAATGTAATCGTACACTCATACAAATTTGTAGGCATTTCGACGTTTCAAATACGTGTGTTCATGCTAGAAGCATAGTGCTATGCTGACGGTTGTTTCGGTACTATGATGCAACCAAATTGACAATCTTCGGTTCCAACATTTTTTTAAGTTCGGCCATTTAAATCAACTCCTTTGGTGATTAGTTAAATAGGAGGCTTTTTACGTGCAAACATTTTTATTTTGAATCAAATCAAGTAGTACTTCAATGTGATATGCGGCGCGGCGGTACACCGCTATCGTCCAAACGTGAGGGTACAGGTCCACTTACTGATCTGCATCATCTGTATCAATCGAAATCGTTTTTTCTTAAATCTGCACTCTAATTTTTCATCAAACTGCATACCTTCAAGAGCCGTTGTTTGGTTTCTTCCAAACGATCCGACAAATTCTGTCTTTATCCGCAAACATTCCGTTGGGACATATTACTGGTTGGTCACATAAAACACATGGTGGCTCAGAGCCAGAACCATGTTCAGTGTTTGCGTAGATCATCACAATGTAGAGCACAATAAAAAATAGCAAAAATTTCAACATCTTTCTGCTATGAGACTGAATATCACACTGGCGCGTCAATGTGAATTCAGTTAAAATTTAACATTTAATCGAAAGAGCAGGGTTAATACTATCAGTCCGATCAGCTAAGAAAACATCGCCATTCTTTAAGAGAAGTAACAGCCTACAGAGAAAAGTTTTTCATAAACTTTTCGTTGTTAAATTTTCTGTGCTCAGACCCAAAAAAAAAACGTTATCAGACGTTTAGTATACAAACAGGGACTGGCGTCAAATTTCGACTGATTGAACTTCACGGAAATTTTATGACATCATCAAATGAGAGCGCAGTCAGGTCACTTGCTATGAGGAGGGAGCTAGGGAGGGCTCAATATAATCTTCCATCATAAAAAAAAGGTGAGCAGTGAGCAAACTGCAGCTAGAACCTATAGAACATGTGAATGTTCAAAGTGTAGGCAAAAAATTCAATTCGTATTGGTTTTGATCTTTACTCATAGCTGTAGTTTCTGTTTTTAAAGGATGAGACTATATCAGCTCTGTTGCCGGGTTATCAGAAAGTTCATTATTCGTTGGAATCGAATATCTTTGTGAAAATGACGAAAATTTTTTAGAACGATAATGACGAGTCTACTTCTTTTGGATTTCTGTTCTAATTCAACACGCACAAGCTGTGTGACGTCTTTCATTGTTTGTACAACATGAGTAATATCCGCTGCTTACTCATCTTATTGTCATGCCCTGGTACAATGCATATGAACGCATACTACTGACTAGTCCTTAGTCCTAACACATCAGCCTTCTACACATACCTTCCAAAATTCGTAATTCGTTCCAATTGGCTTTCTCGACAGATTGTAGTTTCGGTTTGATAAGTTTTTCTTCTCTTATTTTCACGAGAGTTTGGGATTTTAAGCAATGCTCTTGGAGATCGGTTGAATGGGAAACTTTTTACGTATACAAACATTTTTATTTCAAATTAAATCAGTTCAATGTAATCTATAAACCGCGGCACACGTGAAGGTGCAGGTCCAGTTATTGATTGCTCATCTGCATCAATCAAATTAGTTGTTAAACTTTTTACTAAATCTTTTATATCAAACTGCATACCTTCAAGAGCGGTTTTTTTTTATGTCACCCAAACGATCCTACAGGTTTTGTTCTGATCCGGAAACATCCCTCTTGGACATATTACCGGTAGGTCACATAGAAAACATGGTGGCTTAGAACCATGTTCAGTGTTTGCGAAGATCATCACAATGTAGAACACAATAAAAACGAAAAAAAGTTTCCACATCTTTCTCTCACAAGACTGAATATTATACTGATGCTAGTCGATGTAAATTCAGCCACTGTATTTTTAGTTCAAATTAATTCATTTAATCGGAGAACATCATAGAAGTGAGATTGTTATAATGATGACGTTTGCTTTGAGAAAAGAGGAAATATAAATCTACAGTGGAGTTTCGTGCGAGAGTTTTGTAGCTCTTGGCTGGCAGTTGTTTTTATTGACTGTTCAGAGGCTTTTTAAGTTTAGTTGAAAAAGTTGTCACAAAAAACCTCTTCCTTTTAACCAAAACTAACTTCTGGCGGTTGGTCGTCATAATTCTAGCTTGTAATTTTATTTTTTCTACGCGAATTTCGTTATTTAGTAATTTGATTGATTCGAAATCACTTTTTTACGGTTGTTTTCCCGATGAGGAACACAGCGAACACAGCTTAATATTCATAGCCCTAACTGGGATCGGAGCTAGCTTACAGCTCTTGGAGTTGCTCATAGCAACGATGAAACTAATTACCGTTTCACACATCTTATTTCTCATCATTCATTATGTCCATCCGTCTGCAGAGGCGGACTTGCAGTCAGTTGAATTCTTTGGAGAGAACGTCAGCTTTTCAGCCCATAACGATATTCAACGATATCGTCGGTTCTATAATTCTCTCAATTTTTCCATTAGAAATAACGTGTAAAATGAGAGAATACGACATCGTTCAAAATGTGGCAAGTTATATTTCTGAGAAGATCATTGATTGAATCTAAGAACAGGTCACATTATCTAGCAGTAAAATTGTTATTGACGAGTTTTTCTTCAAGCTCGAATCACACTATACTGCGCTTGCTCACCGTCTACGAAAAAAATCGAACACAACATGATTCAGCATGGATCGCACGAGCTCCTTTTGTTTCCATTTTCGCTCATCTGAGAGAAAGCTGCTCTGAAAATGGAACGAAAATTGAATCATGGCTGTACGAGAGTCTTATGCTTTCACTCTTACGTTTGTAACACGCAGAAATCGAGTCCTCGAGTGAGGGGAAACCTTTGGTGATCACCCAGCAGAGATGCCAAATCAGCAATAAAATGTATATCTCAAGGTAGCTAGAGTAGAACCAAGCCAATCTTGATGTGACTTTGTTCCTCGATTTGTATTCACAAATGCTAGTTTGAGTTCGAAGATAAGCAAAATCGGTTGAGCCGATCCAGAGATATAGTGAGTTGAGGCTTCTCGCATTATGTTACCGGCGATATTGGTCGCAGAAAGTTCATAGTTGATGCAAAGGAAAAGTACCGACTGCACTAATCCAGGTTAAAAAGTTTTTCAAAATCGGATCGAAGGGTGAGCCTTAGTTGAGATACTCGGCCGCACAGTGAATTTCATGTTACCCTTCTTACTAGAGAGTGTAGGTAAATTATATATCTTTGTTCGAATTCAAACGTGGTCATCTCCAGTTTACTTTTTTATTAACTTGAACCGTAGGTTACATTGCTATATTAATCATTCAAGCTGTATTCGGGATGGTCAACGTATCTGTAACGAAAAACCAAAATGAATTCCCGATTTACCTTTGAGTAAAGTAATCAATTAGTAATACCCAGCCATCTTCATGGTGAACGTTCTTCCAGATGGCCCTTTGTCCAGTGCCTTAAGTTTATCCATTTCATCGGCAGTCAGCTCAAAGTTGAATAACTGATGGTAGAAAGACTCTCAAGTTTCACATGCAAAATCCTTAAACCACTTAAATGAACTTCACTTACGTCAAAATTGGAACGAACACGTGATGGGGTAATACTCTTCGGAATGACGGCAACATTTTGCTGAATCCAGTACTTCATTAGAATTTGAGAGGTTGATTTAGAGTGTCGATTAGCTATTTCGACAACAACGTCATCCTCTAGCAATGGTATCGGTTCGAAGGTCCTGAAGAATCGAAAATATTCGAATCGTTAGCTCGAAACCACTTTCCCAACCAACATTTTAGACAAACTTACATTCCTCTCGATTCATATAATTGCTTTCTGCCAGGGCTTCCTAATGGCGCGTACGCAACGACAGTGATATTATATTTACGGCAAGTATCCAGTAACTCAGGCCTTTGGAAATATGCATGCAGTTCGATCTATCGAAAAAATTCTCTACTTCAAGATTCAATTTCCGTAAAAATTCATTATAATATCCCCACTTGCTGGTTTGCTGGTTGAATTCTAGCCACCTTCATAATTCTTTCGATTTGATTGCGACTGAAATTCGATATCCCAATAGATCGGGCTCTACCATTGTCAACTTGTTCTTCCATTGCCTTCCATATGGCTTCAAGACTAGAATTGGGATCGATCAATACATTCCCACTTCCATCCTTGGGCCAAATGTCTGTGTCGCTAACATACTGCACGCCGACTGGTTGATGCACCAGGTATAAGTCGAGGTAGTCAAGCTGCAGAGCTTTCAGAGACTTTTGAATGAAGTATTCCACTTTCTCTGGTGTCATGCCAATAGGAGGTAACTGTTGTGGAATTATCGAAAGGATTTACGGTTTACGAAGAACTCATTCAAGAGCAAGAAAAGGTAACAACTGGTCAATCACTACATAATATTGTTGTATTATACCTTCGTAACAACGAACAGCTCATCTCGTTTGATGCTACCGGAGTCCAGCCATCTTTTAAGCACCTTGCCGATAACATGCTCGTTCTCATACATATACGCTGTATCTATGTGACGGTAGCCAGCTTTTAAAGCCTCGTCAAGGGCATCTTCCAGTTCTTGTGGATTGCTAGACTGAAATTTCAACGGAAATACATTGATCTGAAGGCCAGAGTATTCACCAGAGTTTATTTCATTACCTGCCATGTACCTAATCCAACAATTGGCATTGTATAACCGTTGAAGAATTTTAGGGAGGACATTTTTATTGTTTCCGTGTAGTTCTACACCACAAAATTGACTACGACTCTACGATATACACTCAACCGAATGCTGAAATGATTTTAGATTATTGGCTCTGTCATTATGAAATGTGAAGTGCAAAAATAATATTACGCAAGCACTTTGATAACTAAAGTATTCTTTGCCTGATTGTTCAGCGTTATCATCAATTTTTTCTCATTATCAAGATATCAAAGTTTATAGTGTAGAGAGTGGAGAGTCCAACGTCAATCTCGAAAACACCGAATGGTTCATTTTTAGAACATTCATTTATTGTCCTGGGCCATCTTTTTATGCATCTTTTGTCTAAACTGTTATTCTGACGAGTGGGAAAGTTGTCGCTCAATTGTATCGTAACTTCATTGTCTAATTAATTGAACTATTTGATAGTATTCTTCTAAAATTGTGTACTCCTATTGGTAAAACACAAACACAAACCGAGAAATGCAACGAGCGTAATTATTACCTTAGGGTCCACATTTCGCCCCAGTTAAGCTGTTAAATTGTACGCGATAAACATCGTGTTTGGTTTGCGTGGGCTTCCACAAGTTGACAAAAATGAAATAAATATCGTCAAGTTAAGCTGTTCCACAAAACTTACGCCACGCCATGTGATTCGCATTGCGCTCATTATAATTACTGCTTCAATCTAATCTAATCTCGCGCTTATTATCGCGTAGTACCTCGTTAAGAAGCGAAGCAGTTCTGAAACAGTCGTTTCATTTTTATTTATGAAATTCACAGTTTCAAATGTATCAAATGTTTCAAGAAAGAATCGAAGATATATCAACGAGTCATTCACCACACGAGTGCTCTATAGACCTGTTCCAAGGTTGTTTAGAATGTCAATCGTCATCCACAGAGAAGCTAGAAGTTGCAGTCATGTTGACTTCTATGAATGGCTGTCGGTTGTTTTCGGCTGCTTGACCGAAATCCTGCACCGACCCAACCTCGAACCCCCGACACCAAAGCGAAAAAGCAGTGAACTAATTTTTGAAGCGAAGATAAATCGATTTTACGTGATCGTTCATAGAGTGTTTTATTGCGGAGGTTATTTGGTGTATGTTTCGCATTTCAAAAGTCCACTTTTCGCAGCTTGTGTCAGAAAACGTTGTATATACAACGCGTTGCGAAAGTGGTACTTTTTGCAACATGTTGCTAAAATTACTACTCAACGCACTCTAATATGGTAATGTCGCTAGCAGCATTAATACACAAGATCAAACAGAAAAGGGATTCAAAAGAGGGTCCGAAGATCACGGTGGTCTACTTTTTCAGATGTTTTCGAACTTTATTCAAACGTTTTTGGTAAAAATATATTTTGTGTCGTAATATGGCTTGTTTTGATATTGCGGATTATTTATTCTTGAAGAATATATGATTTTTTACTGAATGCTCGTATTGCAAACCACTTCGCAGTGATGAAAAAATGGAATGATTGAAAAAAATACGACAAAGGTCACGACTGAGATTAACAGTCTGGTAGAGTGACATGGTGTGAATACACCGACTACGCATCTAGTGAGACGAATTTACTGTAGTACACACCATTCGGCTTTCTATTTCATTCTCGGAAGTTATTATTTCTCGGAAAGAAAGTCTTGTCATTGAACAATTACACTGCTTTAATCTAATTAAATTAAACTATAGATTCAAACCGAAAGGAACATCAGTGTGTAATATTCAGTCTCGCTGGAGAAAAATGAATTTTTCGTTTTTCGTTTTTATTTTGTTCTACATTGTGATGGTGGAGATCACAGACACTGAAGTCTATTGTGATACGATTTGCATTTTATGTGGTATAGTGCTTGTCCAAATGGGCAGCATATGGATGGATACGGAATTTGTAGGATCATTTGGTAGAAATAAAATCAACAGATTGAGATTCTTGGAGGTACGTACGGTAATGTGAATGATCAGAATAATTTTTTAAAATAACTTTTAATTGATCAGGAAGTGGACGTAGCACCCTCAAGTTTCGACGGTGTACTCTGTACTGTGGTGTGCTTTATATTCCAGAAGCTTCGCGGAAAACCGATGTATATAGATCACTATGAACTTCATAATAAACAAAATCCATTTCCATAAAAGGCTAATTAAATGATCTCCAACAGTACATACTATAAATGCCGAGAAATGCATGCAACAAGTTGGATCGCAATACACTTAAACATTGGCTAACAAACTTTGAACCAGCATATCTCGAAATCCATTAATCTTTTCTTAGATCATGTCTGATTCATTCGAAAGCGGATCACTACAGTATACCGGAAAGGGTTCCATGAAGGTTCCTCTGAGAAACGTCGCTCCGATTCCAAGCTATTTCAAGAATCAATTTCGTTAGTCACGAGACATCCATATTCGAACATGATATGGCGAGCTGTTGTTTTCGTTTCGTGGATAAGAACGGTTGATCACGCAATGAAAGATGTGACGAAGCTTTATTGTTGGAATTTTTTATCCCGGTGAGGGCAAATTATGTATAATCTTTTCCTTCAATGTTTGGTTTGATAGTTACGTTCCCAAGCAAACCCAAGTTTCATAATATGGGTAGTTGTGATGTTTGCAACTAACACCGAATAGTCACACGAAAGAAGTTCGTGACAGCCGCTGAAATCATATACTTATTCTAGGCTTCATTGACTCATAACCTTTTTAATTTCAATTATTTGTTAACCAAATCGACACAAATTCATTTTAAAAATTTGAAAAAAAACACCCTAAGATAAGATAAGATAAGATAAGAGAACTATGTGAATGTAACGCCACCTGTTGGCAAATATTGTAATCAAGTTATACCATTTAGCGACTAAAAAATAGGGTCAGATTGCGCCTTTCCTCCCGATTGTTTCATATATACTCTATCAACCAACGGACGTCTACAAGATCAATAAAGAATTTATAATATGTTGAACGGAAGTAGTTTGTATTTAACTGTTGATTATCAAATTGTAAGTAGTCAGGAGGCTTAAAGCCATTGACGAAATTAATAAATAAAATAATATTTGGAGCATTGCTGCCAGGTTCTGTTCAATTAAATGTAAATATTGGACAAAAAGGAAATGGTGTCACACAATTTTGACCAGTGAGTAACCCCTCGCATCTAATATTGGAGAAAAGCTGTTGAGTCAGCTAAAATTCACGCATAATGTTCTTATATATCCTAACGGGTGTTTGACAAATTTAGACAAACATTCATCACAAGTATAAAATGAAAACGAACCGCATGATCCATTGTTTAAAGAAGAACAAAAGAACGCGCGAAAGTTTGACATTGACAAAACTCATGCAAATTCGCCGAAATTACGCAATGTCACGAGGCCATTCACAAATTACGCACCCACTCACCGAAGATTTATTATTGTCAGAATTTTTCAACTGTACATACATGTAGATTTTTCGTGTGCTATTTTGCAGATGAAGGGGGGTTGCTGAAAAGCGAGTACACGCGTCATTTTTAGGCGTGCGTAATTGGTGAACGGCCCCGCATCACTTGTTTCTAATGACGGTAGAGTTATGGTACTGACCTAATTATACTTTCTTAACAAATGAAGGAATTTCTAGAGGTATTTAAAAGATCTAACATTTTTGTGAAAGTCAAATTTCAATTTGTGGCTGCAAATTTCAGATCCTGTAGGTGGCTTATTTTCATGAATGAACTGATCAACAGATAACAAAAAAAGGATACATTTTGTGAAACATGTGAACTTAATGCCGTTATATGGCGTCTCGAAACAGAATCCCATTTTTTCTTTAAACAAAGCGTAAAATTGAATTAGGTCGATTTCGCTTGGCTATGTGCAGCTATAATTGTGACGCTACTTTAGTTGCACCATGGTCCAATATAATCGCCGCCGAAATTGAAATAACTATCCCCTCGCTCCAAAAAAAATGCATTCAAATACCCAAGGTTGTGTAATACAAATATTTGTCATTTCAAAAAACACAAATTGATCATTCATACTCACATAAAAGCCATTCAATAGTCGTCGACACAGTCACAGTATAAAACAGGGAATTTTTTCAAAGATAGGTAGTCAGAGTTTTAGTAGCATTTGGTAAAGTGAAACTAGAACACGAAAAATGAAAATCGCTCTAGTAATTTTGTCGGTATTGTTGGGTGTGACTGTTGTGTGTGGACAAGGTAAAATGCTAATGATTCACATAGTGTAAAATGTCTGAGTAGAAAACCACATAAAAAAGTTTTAAAAAAGGAAGCAACTGAATTAATGGTTGTCTTCCTGTGGATGCCTAATTTTTTAGTTAACTTGCTTCATACTTTAAATTTTATTTATTTTCAATGTAAGATTTAATTTTAATAGGGGAAACATATCCACCACCGCCACCTAGATGTCCACCTCCTCCACCACCACCTCCTCCTCCACCGCCACCTAGATGTCCACCGGGAACGACTGGAAAACATCCTAACTGCATAGGTAAGGTTTACACTTTTCAGATTTTTTGATCCGTGCAAATTACAAGGTTCCAATGCTTTCTATCTTACGTTTATAACACGTCGAATTGAAATCCCTGAGTAAGTAAGGGGAAATTTTTGAAGCTAAATTTGATATTTTAAAAAGAAGTGATTTCGGTGTCAGTAAAATTTCGCTAGCACATAAATATTATTGACAAGAAATAGCTATTTTTCTATCAAGTGCCAAAGGATTTGATAAACAAATCGGATGAGTATTATTCAGGCACATTTTAGAACTTTTACTTAAAAATATTTTCTGGCTTATATGTTTGATGGGTGATTTTATCACTGATTCACTAGTGGTGCAATGGATTTTCATAGTTCACATTTTGTAACGTCATGTCAGTGAGGAAATTTTGGCCAGTGATTTCGTACTCAAAAGAATCAAATCGAAAATCCTAGATCGTGTGAAACTAATTTCGTGATCTCCTCAAGATTTTAAATCAGTTCCCGCGAGCTAATACACTATGAAACGTACAAGTTAGAATATTTTGAGTGTATGACCAGTTGTTTGACTCAGGCTCACTCGATGGGCTTTAACTGCTGATCTCGTCCTGATACCGTATGACCACTTCAAACTTTGAGTTTTGAGTAAAATGATAAGTGATCAAATAAATTTAAAAAGAAATGTCAACGCACTCTAACATGAGAATATCGAAATCTTTGTTGAATGTATCAATTTAATTCGATGCCTAATAATAATTAATTGTCAATGTAAAATTTATTAGGACTAGGAGAAGCAACTGCACCACCACCACCACCTCCATCTCATTGTCCACCGGGAATGACTTGCCAATACCCTCACAGCCAAGGTAAAGTCTACACTTTTCAGATTTTTTGGCCCGTGTAAATTACGTGGGTGTAATGCCTTAACTCTTACGATTGTAACACGTCGAACTCCCTGAGTAAGCGGAAACTTTTGGTTGCTAATTCAGCGATAAAATGAATGATCAATCATCACGCTAACCTGAATAAAACGAAACTAATCTTGATGGGACTTCTTCATCGCTTCGTAATCACAAATCTTAAACTGTTCGATGAGCAAAATTGGGTCGAACGAATCCAGAGAATGGTCGAATTAGTACTATTTTGGAGTTATGGTAGAGGTTTTTCGTGCACCGTTGATGGCTCAAATGAAAAGTGTTGACCACATCCATTTAGGAAAAAGGTGCATCTTCAAAATCGGAACACAGATTCAGGGTTCAGTGAGTTTTACCATAAAGAACGTCCTCGTCCGCCCTTATGTAGAAGGAGCGTTAAATGAAATTCGGACGTCCACTTTTACCAGTTTTAGGTGTTTGAAAAAGGAAAAACTTGACTAACTCTGCGTACATTGAATTTAGTCTTAACTGCAGATATGAGTTGGTTATCAGAATTTTGGTCCTGACGATTCCAACAATTTCCATTCAATCTGTAACAAACCGAAAACTCAAATTTTCTGATTGCGTGAAAACCTTGATTACAATGCAAAAGTTCACGCAAATTTAGCGTCTTTGTCGTTTCGAACCAATTCATTTTTCTCAGGCTGCTTCTCTCGATGACAAATTGGCAGTATATGAAGCAGACAGAAACAGAAAGTGTCCAGCTGGAGCTTTCCACTTTTTAGCTTATCGTTCTCGATGAGTAGCTACGCTTCAATTCATTATGTTAAGTTTCGGTTAAAAGTGGACGTCCACCTGCGGGAGGGGATTATGAGAACACGAACACTTTGTGACAAAAGGGAGGAGGTATCAAAAAATCTAGGGAAACGCAGACGTACTCATTAAATTCAAAATATCATCAAAAATTTCTCCCGTTCTTTGACACGAAACAAAAGAAAAGGTAGAATTTTGCATTGGGTATCAGTGTTGCTAATGTAAAATGAAGTGAGCTGAGGAGAAAACCACATACAAAAGTTTAAAAAAAAGGAAGCATCTGAGTTAATGGTTTCCTTTCTGTGGATGCCTGATTTTTTTAGTTTACCTGTTTCCTACTTTTAATTTTAATAATTTTCAATGTTAAATTTATTAGTAATAGTAGAAGTACATCCACCAGCATTTTCTCCACCACCACCGCCTCCACCTCCGCCGCCTCCACCTAAATGTCCACCTCCTCCACCACCACCTCAATGTCCACCGGGAACGACTGGAAAACATCCTAACTGCGAAGGTAATGTTTACACTTTTAAGATTTTTTGACCCGTGCCATAGCTCTGCTTACTAGCATGAACACTCTTATTTGGAACGTCGAAAAGCCTCCAAAATTTCATACGTGTATGCGTGTACGTTTGCATGTGTTGTGTGTTTTTATACTGAATGTGCTAATAAAATGCAAGGCCTATTATGATCGCATAAGCCTCTCCGCATATTTCTTATATTATGTTCATGCTTGTATCAGTGCTATGGCTCCGGGACGAAAGCAACGCCACCTCTCAGAGAAATTCTCTGGTGTCAATATGTTGCTAATGTAAAATTAAAATTTTGTTAATTTGCTGGTTTTCTACTTAATCTTATTTTTTCCGCTACTAGCGCCACCCTGTTCCTGCGACGCTTTATACAGTCAACAACAGTGCTGTTCTGGTAATTATTAATACAAAGTGCTCTTACTCACCAGCTAATCGAGTTCTTGTTCTATGCAGATTTTGACTGCGAACCTCTCAGCGAGAAAGTAACGGGTGTTGCGGAATTCAAATCGGTCTGCAAACCGAAGGGACGTCAGGCAATGTGTTGCACCAAAACTGATGAGAATCAAATAACATCGTGCAAACCTCCAAATGAGCAATAATTCAATAATCACTGTTCGACATTAGTAGGAGCTACACAAATGAAATTCTAAAGAATTATAAAGAATAAAAGGACATCATTAGACACTGAGCTCCTGCTGGAGAGTTGCTATGATTCAATTGTTTGCTTATAAAATCAAGATTACTCGTTCGTGTATTTATCAAATAAACATTTTTAATTTGCGTGCTGTTTTTTAATTTAATTTTTTTTAAATTTTCGTCTTTATTAGGTCCTGTATACTCTCGTATTGTCTCAGGTCAAGGTTAAAATTATCGAGGTTGAACAGTGAGTTCTGCTTCCTCTGAACATGTCAGAGAAGCGGTAGTGGAACTGATCTTTACGAGACAGTGACCGAATTTCTTAAAATTTCAGTGTGTGGACTGAATGTCGCATTCATCCGCCGCATTTATTAGGCTTCCACTCATACAGATCTCGGAGAATGAGTTTTAACGATAATGTCAATGACTCATTTGTCGGTGGTGCAGCATGCAGGAAGTCAGTCTACTTTATCTACATTCGAAAAGTTTGATTCGAGTGTTGTCTCCAAGAATTCAGTCTACAGTCGTGCTAGTATAGTTGTGGAAATGGGTGTATTGATAGCTCGGTTGATATTCTATTCTTGACTGTAGATTCTAGGAAACTATTGTCGGAAGACCGATGAGAAACTACACGTTGCTGCGCAGTTCAGGCACAGATTCAATGATTAAACCAATCAATTCACAGGTGTTGGCGTGTAACACCTATAATGAGTTCAAAACTTTTCGATTATTCTTTTCCGGCAATCTATAACAATCGAAAAGTGGAAAGAAAGTCAATGAATACAATTACTGTATGACTTGATGTTTCCCTCAGTGCTCATTCACGTCAATCATTATGCTATTGGACTTCGTTCATAAAATATGTTCATGTGCATAAAGAGGGTGGGAGATATTCACGACCGAAAAAAAAAGAGGTCAGAAACTGTAAAATGGAGACTGGGTGCAAGGTCTCGAAACATTTTTTCAATATTACCACACTCCAATTACGGATCGACAAGCTATACACCAAATTACTTCCATGGTGTGTGAGTAACACATTTTATGAACGGAGTCCTTTACAGCAAAAGCTCTAATCAAACATTTAAAAAAGGAAACTTGTGCCAGTCGTCAGTCATAATGTCAGACGCGGTAATTCGGTTTACTTTTTCGATTTTTGTAATAATTGCCTTCAGTTCAGCAGTAGAATTGAACAATTTCGGATTGACCATAACAGAGTATCCGGAAAGTGTGAATGCCGCTCGAATAATCCGAAATTTTGTTATTCAATATTTGAGCAATAGGAATTTCTACATTTCCATTTTTACCGATGCCAGTACAGATGCACAGTCTCAGTTTCAACAAGATTTATTCAGTAGTTTGGCAAAAGAACTGGAATCGAACGTCTCGTATTCTTTCCTCAATATTTCAATGTTTAAGAGACGACCTCTACTACAACTAAGATTTCCCTTCAACTTATTTTTCGTAGATAATGTGGATCAGGTTGTGTGAGTTGTAATGATTTGATAAACGACTCTGAAGGTCGGACGTCCGCTACGCAGAGAAATGATAACAGGTGGCGTTAGTTATTTTACCATTTCTCTGAGTCGCGACTGATGGGTTGTCGGAACCATGAACTTTTCGAACATGCCAAAAATGTGCCCGTTTTTCAGAGTCGTTGCTTGACACCAAATGTTGATATTAGATGACTTTCAACCTATTTTCTTCAGGCAACAAATGAGAGAATCAAAACATAGCCGTCGGTTCATTTCGATTTACACATGGGTAATTCTCACCGATGCAAGTGAGAAGGAAAGTAGAAATGTACAGACGTTGCAAGCGACCCTATATCAGGCAGCACTAGAAAGTAATTTTTCAAATCTACTGACGCTCTCTTTCGACCGGAAAAAGCGAATTTGGTCGCTGGTCACTTATACGCCGTTTCGCATCAATTGCTTTGCATTGTCGCATCGAGTCATCGAGACATTTACATCGGACAATTTTACACACAGAATGAATGCGTCGTTCCGGTCAGTGTTTCCTATAGAAATCCGGAATATGATCGGATGTCCCGTTCATGTGTCTGTGGCCGAAGTTGAACCATACGTAATGATACACCGAGACCAGGGAAACGTGAAATTCGGTGGTGTTGATGTGCGAATCGTTAAAGAAATTGCAATGCACATGAATTTCACACCAAAATTCATTGTGCCTAGAAATGGCGAGGGCCGTGGAATTATCTATCCAAATGGATCGGCTACTGGAGCAATGAAACGGGTTATTGACGGTGAAGCAAATCTCACGATCGGAGTCTATTTATTAACCCAAGATCGCTCGGTCTGGTTTTCACCGAGTGTAGCATACATGCAGGATAGAATAGGATTTGCAATCAGAGTACATAATATTGCACCCTCTTCATTGGGCCATTTGCTGGGTCCGCTGAAGTACGATGCTTGGCTGATGATATTTACCACACTATGTACGGCAGTGACATTCCTTTTACTGATCAAACGCCTGGGCACTCGTCAACGAACGATTGTACTCGGAGGAAAATTGTATCGGACACCTATTCTCAATGCGCTTCACATAGTAATTGGTGGCTCGATAAGCAACCCACGAATGAATGATCGTCGATATTTTGGATCGTTTGCACGAACAATGGCAATCCTTTGGATTCTGTTGTTCCTGTTCGTTCGGAGTTCGTACGAAGGCGGTCTGTTCACATTTTTCCATCGACCACCCGTGTTCTCGAAGTGTGACTCAGTCGAGAAAGTTTTGGCACATAAATGCAAAATCATAGCGCACAGATCTGGAGTCGATCATCTGCTTCGCATAAATGCTTCGATTGATCAGTAAGTGTTACAGAAATAGATAAGAAGCAGAGAAATGATACGTTACCAGCACATCCCGTGCAAAGCCAACATATCTCTGCTGCAGAGACGAGGCAATTTTCGTAATTGAATCTATCTCATCAGTACTAAAAAGCATGCAAAATTGTTAAGGTGAAGGCTAGGTCTTGATAAAGGCCACGAGAGTAGCATGAAAAATTGTGTAGATTGCTTCGACCTCCATCAATGTGAAGAGACACGTTTCCTTCACCATATTTTGGCTCAATTTTTCGTTTCAGATTTGTGGTTTGCCAGAAAAGTGCTTTGAACTGTACAGCAGAGATGTTCAACGGCGATACTGCAAGCGATGTTGCGTTCGTTCATGAACAAACCAAGAAATATTTCAATCGTCTCAACGCTCCACATTCAATTCTTGATTACACGAAAGATCAAGTGTTTCTAATTCCTCCAGTTTTTCTCTTCGAAAAAAATTCCATTCTACGACAATCGTTCAACCATTTTCTGCGATTGTATGATCAGTCCGGACTTATTAACCATTGGATTGATCAGTACACGAATGAGAAGAAGAACACAGATCAAACAACGACACCACAGTTGGAAATGAAAAATATTGCGGCGTTGTTGATAATATGTAAATGTCTTTACTCCCTTGGCACAGTCATTTTTGTCATGGAGTTGCTTACTAGTCGTTGCTTACTCTTAAGGCGTGGCATTGAATTTATTACCTACTAGAAGAAACCAGTTGTTTTCGATTTTCGTACAATGAATATTGAACAGTGCAAATAAATGAGTTCCAATTTTAGTTTGTTCTAGCTTCAATTCAAAATTCTGTTGCAAAGGCTCACGATACAGGGAAGTAGAACAGGTAGGAGCGCTTCATTTTCCAGGAATCAAATCTAGGTCACTTATATGAGCAAATTGCTTGGTTTACTTAACTATGTCGTGACAAAAGTGAAACGCTATTGAGATGATCCCTAACCGATCGAGTTAGTTGAGCTGTTCCCTATTGTCGACATAATCCTTCAGTAGCTTAAAGTATTATCGGAAATTAAATGAATTATTACGAATTTGATCAAGTTTGCAAAACAGTTCTTACGCTGAGTTAATTACAGTAACGCAAAAAAAATTGGCCGCCATGAAAATATTTTTGATATTGAGAGGTGATCAGGGCTTACCTTTAGAATTAAATAACTTAAAATTCCCGAATTTTCGTTTCAGTTAAATCTTGTGAAATAGCAGATGCGATGACAATTCATGGTGTCCTTCACATCAAAATAATTTTGTACCCCCTGCGGGTAACCCTCAGCATAACTGTATTTGAGACGGAATTTTAGATACCATCCCACTTTTCACGCCAAAATGAATGAACAAAAATTTATGTAGCGCACGATTTGCGTAATTGCGTGTGTAATTTGAGAATAGCCATAGCCCTGATACTAGCATGAACATAAGAAATATTCGGAGGCTTAAGTGATCATAATAGGCGTTGCATTTCTT
>JANTFA010150739.1:0-11209 GCA_026413405.1 Phytosciara flavipes | reverse complement strand
ATGGCACTTTCACACATCATATACAAAAGGTCATGGCAAGCTTCATTTTTACTGTTCGTAACAAAATCTGAGTTAAGATAGGTTGCCTAGGAGCGATAAGAAATTGCTATTTTTTTTACATGACAGCGAAGAATTGCCAAAGTCAGGTCGCCAATATCTTTTTCTTGGCGATTTTCGACATTCTGGCATTTGTTTACATTTTGGCGATTATTCTTGGCGTTCTTAACAGTGTGAATATCCAATGGAGACTTTTTTTTGTGATTTAACCATAGAGTTACACTCGAGAGATAGCATGGTGGCGCTGTCATGTCATTTTTAAACATATCTGGGTGCCCATGTAATTTTTGGGTGCCGATAAGCATCAGCGCCACCATGTCACCTCTCGAGTATAACTCTATGGATTTAACAACGACTTTCAAAGCTTTCCTACCATGCCACCCAGCCGGTGTGAGTATGGTATGACAGCGGTTTTGGACTATACAACAGGCTCCGGGCTGTTTAGGCATATCACCTACAATATACTGCGTTGAACTCATATGGATGCCTTGATTACTTTAATATTTGGGGGCATTCGAACTGAGGAGGAAAGTCAAGAAGTTGCTGTAAATATGTGCTGCGCAGAGCGCCACCTGTTTATCACTGTTCTCTGATGGTATTTTGTAATTAAATTCAAGGCACTTCCAGTTGATTGATACAACATCTTCTACTTCATTGGTTTTAACTTTCAACGATGAGTGCTTGTACTGTACAGTGAACATACACACAACACCAACCAAGCTAAAACAATTTGCAAGCAGGCATGTTTGACATTTTACACATGATAGTTTGCGGTTAGTGCATTATCACTGCCACAAACCTTAAAGTAAAGTGCAATTTACCGCAAGCAAGCATGTAGCCTAAAAATGGACTATATTCGACTGAACTACAAGTCAAGAAAGAGTGATTCATTTTCTGTTGGATGACACTGTTTAAACTTCAAAAATGAAATGCAGACGGCAAATATCACTTTTGTATGATGTACTCATAGACCTATTACAAACAAGTTTATAGTCCTAATTCCTAAAGACAACAGATCAACAAACCGTTGAATAAATTCCTCTATGCATCACAATATGTTACTTCCATATAAATCAAAAGCTCAACATTTTGGACTTTTCGCTTCGAAAGCGAAACGAGTCGACAAATAAACCAAAAATTACAATTCAGCAAATTAATGGGGCTTATGTTTGTACTTTTACTTTTTGTTTGCATTATTTAATATAGTTTTCTACGTATGGTTAAGGTCTTCCTCAGACCACTGATGTCTACCCGCTACCAGACACACATAACAGAAAGTGTGTATGCTCACGAAATTATCGCATTAGACTGAAGAGAAAAAGACCAAATAAATGCAAATTGGCAAGATTACATGAGCCAAACTGTTAATTCATTATTTGTATTATAATCCGTTGCGGTACGCATCGATGGTTTTGACCGAGGCGACGACACTATATACTTATCGAGTGCGGTAATCGTACTTTTGGTTTATGATCATAATCGGAAAACACAAAGACAATTTGTAGCAAGGTGTTGTAATCAGTCATTTCTCTCATCATTATTTTACCGGTCGAAAGAGGAATAAGGAAATTGTTGATGCACGTAATGCATTTAATGAATCGGAATTCAATTTGTTGATATTTGATTGTGCATACAATGTGTGGCCATTTGCATGGCGGTGCATTTTTAATTTCTGTATTTTTTGGGTCAATTGAAGAATAAATAATATTTCATTTTGTGCATAAATTCCGATTATTTGTTCGCTAGTCTCACCTTTGCAAAGGTGCAGCCTTCTTCTTCTTATGAATCGATTGCAGTCGCATTAATATTCTAAACGATCTGTGATGTTTACATGCATAAACAGTAACTGGCTTTTGTATGAAGCGAAGCTTCTACGTCTAACTGGTTTATAGACATATCTTTACAAATTCTCATGTTTTTTTCCGTCCTTTGCACACTCATAACCATCGGTTGTTATCCAATAACCAGATGACCAATGCCGATTTGATTGAAGATCCGGGAAGGTTACCTCAAATATCCAAATGAATCAGGGATTTTAATGTCCCGTTCGGTCTAATCGAGATGGGGCCGTTCACAAATTACGTAACGCTAAAATCTCCGATTACAAGAACTAACCTCTCCATCCTGATAACGCAAAATATATAGCCTTAGACCACCGACCGTTCTATGTGATACATCTATCAGACAACAGGGCAGACGTTTCTCGTTTATAAGTATTAGCGAAAATCTGTTACTTCGTTAACTTGAAGTATTCCGCATTGTCTTTCACTTCATTTGCTACGACATAAGTTTTTGACGAAAATCAGGATAGGTCGAGGTGTATGACAGGGCTACACAATTTCACCGAAGTTATTCACATCAATTCTGGAGAGTGTTTTCAAGAAATTGGACTGGAGTGAAATGGGAATCAACAAAAATGGAGAATAACTGAGTAATGTCCGATTTGCAGATGACACTATCCTTATGGCAGTTGATCTAGACTAAGCTCTGATCATGTTAGTTCAGTTAAACGAAGAGTCAAGGAAAGTTGGTCTCAAGATGAACTTATCGAAGACCAGAGTAATGACAAAAACATCAACGAAGACAAAAGTCATTAAAATTGGTGTCACTGTCATCCAGTGATACAGTCATGTGTACCTAGGCCATAAACTGAAATTGGACAGTGCAGAAGTCAAGCGAAGAATTGCTTTTGGATGGACAAAGACTCAGTCTTATTTTTAAAAGCAATATCAGTCTGGCACGTAAAGTGTTTGATACAAATGGATAGTAGCAATGGATCGGTCAAAATGGAAGAAAATCGGGGATGCCTACATTCAGCAGTGGATATAAATGGACTGTGTCTCACAAAAACGTTTGATGGCTGTGAAAGAAGAAGAGGAAAATTGTTTTTGCATAAAATGAAATTTCACTTTGAGCTATTCGCTCATTAATTGTCGGTAACAGATGA
Source organism: Phytosciara flavipes (assembly GCA_026413405.1). Lineage (NCBI taxonomy): Eukaryota > Metazoa > Arthropoda > Insecta > Diptera > Sciaridae > Phytosciara > Phytosciara flavipes. Next base: position 8,205 of record JANTFA010150739.1, on the reverse strand, counting down.
CTAATGTTAACGGGACTTACATAAATGGCGTCCACCCATAGCTTCCGTTTTAACACTTCGGGTCACACTTCACCAGACCTACTCCCAGCTCTCAGAAGTAGACGTCATTCCAGAATGACCCCTTAAGACGTCTTTACAGACGTAAAAGAAAAACATTAAATTGTCTCGATATACTGGAATTAGTTTTGCAGCGCTTCTATTTTCGTCATCGCATACCCTCAAATTGTTGACATGACAAAAATAACAGTTCCAATAACCGCAAACATATGATTTCATTATATACCTACCTGTGCGGTTCCATTAACGATCTATATAATTCTTTTATACCATGAAGATCGGCTGCACGTACACTGACCATGTATAAAATATAGGGTGACTGTACCGGTCATCGGACATGAATGAGTCGTCGGACTTTCTATATTGTTCTTTCATTCGTAATTATGAATGAAAGAACGATAGAAAGTCCGACGACTCATTCATGTCCGATGGCCGGTACAGTCACCCTATTCCGCTTACATAAAGTCAACGAAAATGAAGAAAATAAAAACAACAAAATTTAGACGGACCCATAAACGCCTTAATTCTTCTTGTATAGTTTGGCAATTTTTCATTTGTTGTTTGACCTGCACAGTAGATACATCGCTATAGCCATCATCGCGTTCGATTATTATCAATAATTGTGACGATTTAATAGTTTTGAATCTTGTTGTAAGTATCTAGCTGTCTATATACGGAACCCATCACATGTTGACCATCAAATTGAGTGGAATGAAAAAAATTGTTTTGATTGAAATCAACGAATTATTTAATCAAAGATTGAATTTCTAATTATCCGAAATTTGTGCATTTAGAAAGTGAAATTTAAACAAATTAGTGTGTGAGCGTAACTTCTCTCGTAACTTCGAAAATGTTTGGCTGGTTTTTGATGTGATTGATTCAAAAGCCCTGCAGGTGTATTCAGTGAAACGGTAAAACGATTTAACTGTGCGATTCAAAATATTTAGCCGAAAATGTGTAGCAAGTGATGTAATGATATGGTAAAGAGTAACCGAGTGGCGATTCTTGGAAAATTTTCAAAGTACTGGGGGATAGCGAAGGCTCCAATTTACCAGTGCAAAAATACAATTCACTTTTCTCATTCGGGTCATTACAACATTCGTGTCGAACGGTATATTTACCAAAAACATTTTTCAGATGTCTGAATGAATGGTGTGGAAGTCTGTGACGTCTATGGGATCCACTCACCCAAGTGCTTACATAATATATGGACGATCCCTAAGTAAGCCTGAGAATCAACGAATATCAGTGGGAAAATGTCTACATTCTACAATCCATTGATCATCACACTAATCATTGTTGAATACCAAGGTTATATATCAGCAAAGCAAAATGCCAAAAGTTACTTCAGTTTATGTTTGAGCAACAAGAGCAGAACGTTTTTAAAGGTCGGAATTCAAATCCAATCACAATGAGCTTTAGAAACTAATGAAAAGAACAACAGAAAATTGCACCTAATGCAATGGAGTCATTATATCATAGTCAATAGTCATGGAGGATGAGTACATTAATTCTATCCACAACTTGGCTTACCTTTCATATTGTTGTGAGGTTGAATCAATTAGGCAAAACCCAAATCAATTTTACAGAATGTTTTACGTGTGAAATAAATTGAAAATTCCAATAGCTCAACATCTACAGTTTGTTCACAAACAAAAGTCAAGCTATAGCTGGTCCTCGCAGGGGCTATTCACTATTTCAGATCATTAAAGTTCGTAATTCTCATAGGAATTACCATTTGATCAGGTATCCAAAAATTCAGACTTTGTTGTGTCGACCTGCCTCCGCCATTCACATATTTCAACCGCCTGAGGTAGATTTATTTCTAAGCCACAAAAATTCTGGTTGCCCGCTTCCAAGACCTAGCGTTCCACTCATTAGTAAATTTCCAATTTCGAAGAAATCCCTAGTGAGCGGAAGATGAAGCTCCCACAGCTAACAAAAGAAAAAATTTCCTGGAATCAATGTAGTATGAAAGGCTTTGGAACAAACATATACCGTTCGAAAAGTGTTGGTAGCGGAAATCGCTCAATAATATGCACTATAAAATGTAGACCTCAGCCTCTTGCAATGGTTTCGTATTACCACTTAGGGGCTGTTCACATATTATGTCACGCTGGCTTACTTGCTACTGAAGTAGTAGATCAAATTATTATCAAAACGATGATTTCAAATCTACTACTTCACTTGTTTGATCATGCATTTTTGGTATATAGCACCGATTCATTCGAAGATTTTCATTTATTTTTTGTCTTCCTTATTGATAACAGATGTATAGCCGTCCGCAACAGGTCGAGTAGCACCTTCTGACAAAAATCTTTTTTTATTAATTCCCTACGAAAAAAAAAACTATTTTCAAGGTGTTGTGGACGATACACTACACTCGACCGACTCGATTAATCTCTCGTTCTTTGATATAATTATATGTTTTAGAGAATGTTAAATTTCTTAAATCTTAAATCTAATTACAAGATTTGAGTTATTGCTGCGAAGGTTGTAAGTAGCCATGAATTTTGAAATTTCTTCACATTCATAAATTAATCACGAAAACTTATTATAATTTATCACGACGATAGACAACGTTTTTTTTTTGAAATGCATGCTTAAGGTCTATCTGAAGCTAATGTGTTACAATCTACAAACACCTGTGTTAGAGACGGAAGGCATAATGTGATTTTGTAAAAAGTAATCAGACTGAAGTAATTGTTGTGTAGAATTCAGAGTTGAGAAGAGAATTTGCCAAAAACATATTCTTTTGTGCACCAAGCATTTTAGACAAGGCAGGCGTCAGATTTGAAGGTTACAGTGGTAGCGAGACAGTAAGGTAGCGCTTTTAAGAAACCATTCGCCGATTACGCTAGCTCTAAAAGGTGATGAGTCTGACAAAAGCGGACGCTTCATAAATTTTCGAAATTTTCGGTTGCTAGGAATCTCGCGCCAGCGTCATTCACAATGATTCACAAAATGACACATTTTGTATAAGGAAAATGTCACTTTGTGAGAAATTGTGAATGACGCTGGCGCGAGATTCCTCATGGCCAAATAAACACTTCAACTTCCATCTCGATTTTTATCATAGTTGAGTTGGGAGAGGCACATGTTCAACGGCACATGTCACATGCACGACATGTCAAAGTCATTTTAAAAGTTGGCTGAGACAGAGATGATAGTGTCGTCGATAAAGGTTCACACGGATGTCATATGGAGAACATAGTTACCAAATACATGAAGACTTCGACTTCCATCTATTGACCACTCAAGATACCTAACATACAATTACTAGCTTACAGTGTAAGCGCATGCCGTTGCTTTTTCATTACCACACTCAACCTGCTCCGGCGCCCTCCTGCAGCAACCAGTCTTCAAAAGTCGGAAAGTGAAAATTTTCGAGCAGACGTTGACTGTCAGCGACTGTTGCCCGGACATCCTTTCTAGCACTGAAAGCACTGACGTGACCGGAGTTCCGAGCTTTACATTGAAAAGGACTAACGTGCGTTCTTTTCGAGGAGAGTGAATTTGGGCGTACGTAATTTGTGAATGGCCCCTTACCAGAAGGAATTTCATCACCCTTCAACAATGTTAATCAACTCAAATGGCATAATAAAAATCAAATAAATGCGAGCAAAGCCGGAGGTAAATCGCCAAAGCACCATAAACATACATGGTCATGGGAAATACCATCTCAATTAATTTATTACAACAACAACAAAAAATGGATACAAAATAGGATGTAATTTAATTGATCGACAGAAAACGCCACACTTAACGACTCTCCTCCAACAGAGAGTGCAGAACGAAATGTCATTATCAACTTGTTGAGTTGTTACAGTGCATTGATTTCGACTATTTTAAAATCGCATTAAGATAGCATTCCTGGCACCTGGCACGTATTACACATATACATGACAGAAACATATACAATACGACAGTCTATCTGATGGGAGAACCGGAATATAAATTCATTTAATTATTTCAATTTATTAAAGTTCAGTCAACGCGCTTTATAATATGCATCTTTAACGTTGCCGGCTTGAGTGTACCTACCTACCTATCCTATTTGTAAATGTTATTGTCATGAACTTGAAGATCGGAGTTGAATTTTAAAATGCAATTTCGGTCGCAGAACCGCAACGAGATAATGCGATATAAATCATATCCATTTTGTGGTCTGATCTTATGTTACAGCTGGGTAAAACTTTAAACAAAACGATCTGTCGTTGGAATGCGCGATCTCTAAGAGTACACAAAATAATATTTGGAATAATTTCAAGGTTGCGTTTCGGTTCTGAAAGGAAGTAATTGAATTTTTATGGATAGTTGTTTTAAGTATTTCGGCGAAATATTCTTCTGTTATTGTGTTGTAGAAGTGCTTTATGTTGAATACATTATAAGCAAATGTAGAAACATTAGAACTGTCCGACATACACAAAAATATAATTTATAGGAAGTGGTCAATGGTCATAATGTTGCATATCAATGTGATGTATTGTGTGAACGATCATCATTATAATTGAATAGCTTTCGTTCAGCAACAGTCGAGACAGTAGCCTATACATTAGACTCTAATGATTAGAGTGAAGGTGGATCTCATTCTAAAAACTCTGCAGCTCACCCTGAGAAAATTTTATTTTAAGACCAAACAAAGATCACTCTGTCAGAGCTTGTTTGGATTTGTATTTCTACTGTACATTGAATGATTTTCTTTGAAACCTTAGTGTGTGACGCAGTTCCGATTTAATTTCGTTGAATCGTAACACTTTCAAGAACGACGCTCGTCCATGTGCCTATTATATCTTTATCAGGAGGTATCCGAGAAATTTTGTAATGTTGGCTGCTAGAGGTAGATCAACTAGGCACACTATATAGAATTCTAGTGCTGTCAGCTTGAGCTTCAAAGTGAGTTTTGACACAGTGGGAAATTCACTCGTCACAGAAATGGGAATAGTGGCCAACTAGTTCGTAACTGTAAAACCAAAACTATTCAGTCGAGATACCAAGACTTTCATTAAAATACCAACGCTCTTTAGTCGAGATGCATAAACTTTTTGCGCTCGTGCAATAATTAAGTTCTCATGATTTTCAAGATTTTTGACTCTATACGTTTACACAGCATTGCTTGTCGCGTTTTCTCAAATCCCTTTCCCTCACTCATGGGGACGTACGTCATTGTTGCACAAGATCTTAGTGAGATATTAAATCGAGGAAGTCTGTTGATGGTTCAAATTCTCAGAAGAACGAAAGGTGGTGAAGATCGTAAGTGTGGTTGTAAACATGTAACAGTTCCAGTTTACGTTACCTTGTCTCTTCAAGTTCAGAGTTGAAGCCATGAGTGCCTCGTACGAAGAATTGTAAACCCCAACATATACCGGCAAATCTGGATGGCTTATGGTATTGAAAATTACCCTGTTAAGGACGGCAAGCATATCAACAGCACTTTTATCGGATCTTTTACTTCAATTGATCAAATAATTTTCAAATCTTTTACTTCAATTCTTTAGCTCTACATATTCCAAGTTAGCTAATGATTTTCAGTTATTTTTTGTCGTTCTTATCGATAACTGGTGATTAACAGGCTTAACAGGTTAAAAACGTTCTGTAGTGCGCTTTACACACTAAAATATTCATGATCACGAGGTAGATTTTTATTGCTGCATAATAATTTCTATTGCTTTGTACCATCCATTCAGGGGAATGAATTGAAATTGTTATTACGTAGTCGTAGGAACACGGAAAGCTCTTAAGGAGCCATCCATTAAGTGCGTACGTTACCTACTCTCGATTTTGTATGGAAGGAGCGTATGTTTTTTTTATTAACGGTAGTTGTTCTACTTGTTGTTAGAACGCGCACGGAGGCCTTCATTGGGCCAATTGTACTTAAGCGCACGTACTTTATTTATTGCCCCTAAATTGCGCTGAAATGTTTAGTTCATGCTGTCATCTTTCGTACTATCCAATGCACTACGAGCAAATTTTTCGCAAATGACACAGTGTTCAGTTTCAGTACTCTAATGAGTAGATTCTATTTCGTGTGGATGGCGTTACACTATCACAATAATCATCAACGTTTAGGCCATCTTTTGTTATAACGAAATGTCGAAAATTTTCAGGTGACTCCCGACTGGAAAACTACATAGGTCAAAAGAGCATCAAACCTTTATATGTATCGAATTGCTTGCATGAACCCACATCAAAGTGGGCCGTAAGATGACTGAAATATTCAGCGACACAATAAGCGGCTTGCAGTTGTTGCACTGGGTCGCTAGTCAATCCGACATATGGAATTTGGCGAAAAAATGCGCAAACTTTGTCCATAAAATTCATGAACCTCTTGAACGAGGTGCTGCTGTTTTAGACAATATATTAACGTTGGATGGAAGTGACGATGACGAATCGGACATAAATCAGTGGCTGTACGACGATAATTGGATTGAAGCCGATAATATGAATTTCGATGAAGTGAATAACATTAGGAATGCGGGAAATAGAAATGGTGAGTTCAAATTCGTTTTACCAAGGCTATATACTGTTGTGGAGGCTACCTCGATCGCCATTTTATTAGGTACGCGGGATAATTTTATTTACAAAAAAAATTCACCACGTACTATCGTCTGCTGTGAGGTGTAAACCGCGTACCTGTGTCGAGGTGACCTCCACAACAGTAAATAGCCTTGCGTTTTACTGCAACATATTGTTACATCAACACTCAAATGTATAATACGTTTCGACAATACGCTCAATATACTGGTGTGCCTCTGTAGTAGAATGGCTATAGTCGTTGCTTTATAATCGAAATGCCCTTGATACTCGCGATATTCTCATATTGAAGTGCGTTGAATTTATTTCTCAATTCATTTGTCCATTCATTAATTTACTCAAAATGCTGCGTGAATTGAAGGTTTATTCAAAATAATGGCCCGATAGCGTACGAGAAACAAATTTTGTCTTGCACTAGTGCGCCAAAAACTTTTCTCACACGCTAACGTATTGAGGTATGAGTGAAAGAAGCTTCACTCATATGACATCAAACACATGCATGAATAAAATTACTGGGGGTAAACCATTATGGTTCGTAAAGTTCGTGAGTTTAGTGATTCCGTAAACTTTTGACATAAAATATATGGAAAAAAGTCGAAAGTTTACGAAATCACTATACTCACGAACTTTACGAACCATAATGGTTTACTCCTACCATTTCAATCTGAATTACAATTTGCAGTGCAATAAGACTTCCGAAAATTCTTTTTAGACTAGGGTCTTATGCTTTCACCCTTCATCCATGTGCTTTTTCAAAGGTCGAGTTGAGGCTTCTCGCATTGATATTGTGGCGGCATTGCTCGCAGAAAGTTCATAGATGGTAAAAATCGTATCTCGGACTCGAAAGTTAGAGTGCATAGAGTGAGCCGAAGTCGAGCTATTCGGCTGTACTGTGAAGATAGAGTTTTAGAGAATATGGCCGCCAGCCGCCATCTTGAATATTGATGTTTTTGACGCGTGTGAATTTCATCCGATTATCGTGAACTTTTTTTTGTCCGATGGTCGCAAAGTGGGAGAACTGTTTTTGGTGACCAGAGAAAATGGCGGCTATTTTGGATTTTTGTGTTTTCTGGCCATAGCTCAAGACTTGAGCCTCAAGTAATTTTTGAATGGTCCCTTGCTCATTTATTTCGCCAATTTTCAAATGAAAAATTGTGAATGAAATTTAATTTTTGTTCATTTTATTGATTGATACTGCGATTCATTCATCAAAAGCATCGCATATAGCCGCTTTACTATGCAACCAACACTAACTTGCTTACACACAGTTTACGTTTCTGTGATATATAGCTAATTTCGCTGGAGGGATGACATTGTGTACGACTGTGTGTTGTATCCATATCTGCACCGTACGTGTATGTGTTCCTCCATATCATAGTCCCATGAAAATGTATTGGATTTTGTGTTGTGCAAATGCGTACAAGTTAGTTCAGTCTGATTTCAACATGGCCGTGTGAAGAAGTGTTTCTTTTGTATGGTGAGGGCGTATTGTATGCAGAGAAAAGAACAAGATACAAAAAAAAAACGAAAGAAAAGTGTTCATAGACAGACGTGTGGTAGCTGTAAAATAAATGGCTATGTCTCATATTTACAATAAAATTGCACAGAAACCAG
>JANTFA010150728.1:0-11210 GCA_026413405.1 Phytosciara flavipes | reverse complement strand
TATCATCATTGTTACCTTGAGACGAGGTCCGCGGTAGCGTAGATGACTTAATAGCCGGTTTTGGTGGCTTTGAGTCAGCTAATATTGTTCACAAGCAGCAATGCAGAAAAGTACGTTTTGTTAGATTATTTCGATGGTTATTGATATGCTCAGGCCAAACAAAATGTTGCAATTAAAGTAATTTACGGGCTACCGTTCATTGCGCTTAATAAAGAATGTGATTGAAAAGAAAACCAAATGCATTCCTTCATTCCATACACGTGCAAATTGGAATTATAGATGGATGTTGTCTGGAACCTTTTTTTTGTAACGAACACGGGCTGACGTGTTTTACGGACATTATATGAAGATTGTCGATTGGTATATTCGAAAAAATATATCAAATCAATTAATAGATTTGCACTAGAGCGATCCTTTAAGTAACTAGTGCATGAAACGGTTATGTCTTAAGATCCGGTTAGTTGAACGAAGTTTCAATAATCTAGTTATGTCACAGTAGGACTAAAATTTCGTTTTTAAATTGAACTGTAAGTTCAAAAGTCTAAATCTCTGTTGCAACTAAGTAGGAATTTATGAGAAATAGATCCGCTCTATCAAGGCAGATTTCTAGAAGCCGCACAGAGTTTTTTTTACAAAATTAGAGGGCGGAGAAGCGTACAGTGTACACCAGTGTTTCCCATAAAAAAGTTGACCATGTCATCACGTCAACTAATAAAATCATGAAACTGGATGAATTTTTCAAACAAGAATCATGTTATCATCAAACGCGCTGTCGCAGCCGAATAATTGACTAACGCTACCTCCTTGCCTCTGCTTTCTTCTGAATTCACTAGAAAATTTGGGTGCCACTGCCTTCGTGATCATTCCAGAGGTGTCTTAACCTGTTGTAAACAACCTTGGTGTAAATATTCAGTAGGCATGGTGTTAACAATTGGACCATTGAACCTACGAGATAAAAACTTAACAATTGAGCACTACGAATTTTGTAACTAAAGTTTGTGGGCTGCGTAATGGACTTGGACAGTTTATTCTTGGGCATCAAGTCGTGAGCGAGTACTGTTTTTGTAAACGATGAGCATGGTCTGGGCACAAAAATTTGCTATACTCACACATCCGGAACCTGGGTAGTTTTAGATCACCTATTTGTGCTTTAGACTAGCCTATTTCAGAGAGTTGGGGGACTGACGTTTAATCGGTATACACAAAATTTTGCATTCATGTTTGTTTTTGAATACATTCGATGTATTTCGCTCACTCTCTAAAATTGACTGGTCTATGAGAAAGTTGAGATCGAAAATTGGTCTTTTCCATATGTCAAAGTGACGTTTAAAACGTCAAATATAAATTTTTTTTGAAGTTAATTTAGAGTTAATCAAAAAAATAAGGAAATATGTAGTTTTTTTTTGATTAAATCTAAAAAGATTTAGGTTTGACATTTCAAACGTCACTTTGACAGATGGGAAAGACCGACTTTCGATCCCAACTTTCTCTTTTAGAGTTGGCGAAACAAAGTCTTTTATGAGGTTAAATTTTGGGAAAAGATTTGTTTGAATTAAACGCATCGGGGTTTCGAGCACATGAAAATTAAATTTAATTTATAAATTTGACTTTTCCTTAAAATTATAATAAATTTGTTTAACTTCTAATAAATGGAATCTATACAATTCTGCGACCGAAAACTAAAAAAAAGTTTTCAAATTCGCCCCTTCTCGCTTTTCATTTTATGTACAATAACATGTAATAATCATTCTAATAATAATCAGATGCGGTTACGGATTAAATTATTTAAATTGAGAAAGAAAAATATGATTTTCTATTCCATGCATACATTATGTTCACATCATCATCATCACCATCATCGAAGCAGAAAAGAAGTGCACTTCTGTCTGCCAAGTGCATGTTAAATGTAAAACATAAATTATCTCTGATTCGATACATGGAATGATTCACCCGATTAATAATAATTTAGAAATAAATAGCAAAATTTTGTTGTTAAGTTCTACTTTCGAATAATTGCAATCATACAACGACAACAAGAAAAATGATTAGACGGAAAATCATAAAGTTCTGTGAACGTAAACTATTGAGATTGTAAAAACCGAGATGCAAAATTTGAACATAAGATTAATAATGAATTGTAACTCGAGACGAAACAAAATTGGTGCAATTTGATTAATAATGCACACAGCATAAAACAATAAGTAATATTAATCGCATTCAAACAGCTGTTATTTTTAATGACATTGATTTACCGGGATGTTGAGGAATGTGAGACTTTGGCACACCTTGGATGTCATCGCTGAACGATACTGACTTCTCGAACGACACCGACTTATCTGTGAATTTCAATTAATGGGAATGGATTAGCACAATATTTTACGGCGAATACTTTTACGGATTACAATTTTACAAAAGACAATATGAAAATGGTAAAAAAAGGTAGCGAAAAAAATTATTCCGAGTAAAAAAAGACATTCCAATATTTTGTTGATAAAGAAATGAATCGATTTGCAAAAATCTTTGGTAAAAAAATATTTTCAAAAATACTAAACAAAAATAGGAAGCACCTCGTCTAGGACATCAAAACCAAATCGTAAGATTTGTTGTCAAAGTTAGTCAAAACTTAACGAACCAAATAAATCCAAAGTGTTCCTACTCCATAAGGATACTGTCAACGAAGGGCATTTAGGTGTCATTTAGGTTACGGCTTGAAACCCAAATCATATTATTTGACTTTTGTGGGATTTTTAGAGTTATTTCACTGTAAACGATGAGAGTGTAAGTTGGTGTGTAGGAATAGGAGTTTACATTGGATGCTGCGAAAGTAACCCATTACACGAGGGAACCATTTTGAGCTTCCGTAACTGTCTTTTCGGCAAGTGTGAAGTTCGCATAACCGATCCGAAGGCGTCTTCTTTTGTCATAGAATTGTTACTGATTCAATGATTTACGTAGCAGCATCCAATGTAGTCTGGTTTACTGACTGTCACATGCGAAATTTGAAATCATGAGAAATGAACCGATAATTCTTCAACATGCAATGGATCATTTTCATGAGAAGCATATTGCTATGTGTAATCTGCAACTTTCGCATGGGACAGTAGGTACGATACGTTTTCATAGTATACAGTACAGCCAGAGCAGCTCTTTGGTGAGTTCATAGAAATTGTTCACAAAATTGGAATTGGAATCGGAAGTGTCATGAAATTGGTAAGAGGTCACTGTCCGAATTTTAAAAATCAAAATTTTGTAAACCATTTCTATGCTAGAAAGTGCGATGAGTAAAACAAACAGCTTCATTTCAACACAAATTCCGATTTTTGACAATTTCTGGCGATTGAGATTTACGCTAGGCTTACTCTTTTTAGTGCTCACAATGTAAAATCGCAGACCGAACACCCAACATAGACAATAGCGAGAAAAATGAAATTTCATTAGGTTTGCTTTAAATAAGCTTACGATGTTTTTACTTCGTAACTATCGAAAGGCTTCAATTGACAGCGTTAGGTTAATTGAAGCAAAGTTGAATAAATGAAATTTCATTTTTCTTATAGTTCGCTATTGTCGCATGATGGCTCTCTGCATTCAACTAATCACAGAGCTGATATGCACACAGGCTCTCGGTATACCTTCGAAATTTTGACTAACTTCAACAACATAGTTCTGACCAATAATTTGAACGATAAAAATAAACGAAAAAGAAAAAGCTGTTCCAATCCATTTGCATCCTGAAAGTCAACCGGACTTCAGTAATTTGAGTCATGGATCCCTTGCTTATGAACCAAGCTTTCTGACAAAAGTTTTATTGGCTAATTAGGTTTTGCCCTGTCTTTGGCAATACCATAATTCCATACTACCTAGCCGGTGCGTTAGTTCATCATGGTTTAACTCTTTTATTTATACTCAAACATCAGGCAGCTTTCTAAGTTAGAAACTCGAAAGTTTATTGCGATACAGCGACAGGATTCTCGTTAAATCTGTCCCATAATAATTGTCAATGGGTTGTGTCCTAGATATTTTAACGGGAACTTAAAATGAGGAACAGTAAAGCTTTCCGGAACATGTTGGTATGAGTAAAAGCTTTTTTTTAGTACATCAGTGCTTTGTAAGCTTGATTTTGTGAAATGATGGTAGCGTTACGGTTAGTGAAATCATGCATTTATGCCGTCGACTAAAAATATATATCGACATAATCTTTACACACTCAAACACAAGTTAGAAGCGTAAAAAAAAAATTTGCTACAAAATAAAAGCTACAGCGAAAGGAAGAATTTGTACCCAACTTTCCCGGTGAATTTTTTAGGCATAAATTTGAACAGAACCATTATGGCTCTGATTGATTGCTAATCAGAATAGTAAATTGTGTAAGTACAGCTAAACAGAGCTTTAAAATAAAGCTTAGTATCGCTACATCGATAACGTGAATAAAAAAATAAAACAAATTGCGACCTGCCTGTACTGAAGATCGAATCTGAATATTTACATTTGTACAACCACAACATTCATTGAGATATAAAACAGTTATAAGAGGCTATCAATGACAGTTCGTTTGTTTGTTAAAGAACAACTACAACTTACGACACGAAGACTTTCCAAGCTTTGGCGGTTTTTCTCGAACATATATATCGTCACCAATACCGTTGGCTAGTAGTTTTTTGTTTGTGAAATGAAAATTTTTTGGTTTATGTAAAAATTTGAATATTTTGTTTTGTTGAAGCGAGGAAATAAAATCATGTGAAGAGAATAAAGAAAGGTTTTCGAAGAGGCGAGTGTACAAATTTGAACCGTGATCCTGACAAAAGTTGCTCACAATACAAACATTTAAGCAAAAACACAAATCCTTTGACCGAACAGATTTCGATTGAATTCATTAAATTCCTCAATTTGCAGGATATTAGCAGTCTTACATTCTATATAGAAAACATTTTGCAACTGCTAGTTATCGTAGGAACGTGACTAGAGCTCTCTAACTGTTCAGAAGCCGCAACCGATGTATCACTAAATTATCGTTGAATCTAGTATTTCGTTTGTTTGAAGTGTTTCGTTTCATGTTTAAGCCGAGATCTACTACTTCCTTTGTTGTGACATTATGAGTTCTTCTATAATAATGAAATGTTACGTGAAAAATCGCTTATTTTGGTCATCGTTGCCGATAACAAATGAGTTATTTACGTATTGTAATTCATAACCGAAGCGACAAAATAGAGTGGGTGAACAACGGTGTAATCAGTACCGTCTTCAGCTTTTGGGCCGTGGGTAATTTAAAAAAAAATCAATAGAGATCAATGCTGGGCGCCAAGTGTGAAGGCTGGGAGCGAAATGTAACTATTTGAATTTATTTAGGATAACGTAAAACTATGCAAATTTCTCAAATAAACTTTACGAACTGTGAATAGTTCATCATTACGTTCTAACGTACAATTTACTTTAGGAAATCTGGTGTTCTCTAGGGGTTTTCAATTTTTTTAATTTTACCAACGTGCCACAAGCGAGAATGCAGTTGGAACATTATTTCAACTGTGTTATAATGTGGAACATTAGCAAAGCAATGTCAAAAAGTCATCCGTGACATTAATTCGGTAGGGGACTGTTCACATATTACGTCACGCTATTTCGTGGAATTTTCGACCGACCCCTCTCCCCTCAGTCACGCAAAACTGGTTAAATGTGACCCACATTTGTTAGTACCGTCACGTTTTGCTGTACACCCCTGCTCCTCAGATCAGAGTGTGACCTAATATGTGAACAGCCCCTCCTTGGTGGATAGGTGTGACTAATTGGAATGTCAACGAACTACAAAACTTTCGTTTTTTGTATAAAAATCAAATCAACGGGAGTGATTACAGTTGAGTGATTTTTGTCGCATACATTTTGGTGTTGTTGTTTGATGTATTATTGTCTGGCACGGGTATAGAAGAAAAGGATATCAAATTTTGTGTTTGGGGTTTTTTTTCTTCAATTTACCAAAACGTTTTCGGTATTATTGCAATTTAAAAAACAAAAATCGAGAAAAAGATAACTGAACACAAATATGAATTACCTTGTATCGACGTCGAACTTCCGCTTGAATGCCCATCAATATCGTCTATAAAAACCAATGTCGTTATCAAAGCAAACAATGAAGGAGAAAGAAAAATTCATAAAAATGATAATACACAAAAATCATAATGAAAAACGTGGTGGGGATTACATATATAGAAATGCTATCGTGGAAACTCGGTGAACATTGATACTATAGATACGATTCCGAGATTTTCTCGTTGATGTTACTATTTTCATTTGGCTTTCTCTCTTAAGCCTGTCACTCAACATAAAATAACACAGAAAATTAAATAATTTTCCGCCCGTTGTACACATTCGACGAATTACGTTAGAGCCCATGCATAAAGTGCGTACGTCCGATTTTTTGACTCCCTCCACCCATCTGTCTGTACGCGATTTGGTATGAAAAAAATCCAAAAGCGGCCAATTTTGAACAACCACCTCCTTTTAAAAACGTGTACGTACTTTATGAATGACCCCTTACAGCCGGTTAGAGCTTTTTGTGAGTCTGAGCTTATTGTGAGTGCGGCAAATCTCCACCATCAAGACCAACCAGTTTCAACATCTAATAAATTTCATTTGCCTGGCTTATTGATTTTCGAAATTTACTTTATGTGCTTCCGGACCATGAATTCCATTATCGAGAAGCTTTTGAATATCAACAAATTATCTGAAGCTTCTAATAGTTTCGTTATTGTTTCGATCAGACTGCTGCCCTGCATAATGATACAAGAGATGCGATAAATTGTTTTTCTTTAAACGGAACAGAATAACACCGTTTAACCGAGCGACTGACTTAATATTCATTGAATAATTTTATTGGAAACGCTGGTAACGGAACAGGTTAAACTTTGTTAAGCTGTTGCTTGAAACAATATTTCTGATGCAAAAGTTTTTAAGCATTTGAGCATCCATTTTGCATGTTCAGCTTATAATGAAACTTGCTGCTTGAGTTTAATTAAATGAGAAATTTATGGATGGAAATTCATGGGAAATTACGATTTTCAGTGCACCGTTTGATTGAGAGGTGAAGAGTCATGTTCAGAGAGTGATCTCTTTAAAAATTAGGACTATGGACGAGGGGGTAATCACTGACTAACAATCTGTCCCAAAAATTACACCAAGTGGTTACACCAGTGGATGAACACAATCCGGAGACCACAGTACCTGAATTTCGTTAACACTTAGAAGGTCATTAGATCAATGCTTCCTAAGTTTTGCAGAAGAAAACGAACCGTAGAACACCCACAGGCCCGGAATGGTCATATGGGCCGATCAGAGCGGCCCGATTGTGCCTTCGCCCTTTTTACTCCGCCCTCTATGGTCACTTTCGACTGGAATTTGTGTCACTTACTACGTTTAGGCACCATTGAAGCAGAATGCCCGATGCGCCTTTTGGTAGCCATCAGATGGCGCATCGGGCCTGCCCACACTGAATCGGATTGTAATCGCAATATATCATCATGATATGAAGCTCTAATTACATCCGCTCGACGACTTAATTGAGTTTTAATTCTATTCTCACAACAAATTTTTTGTGTGGTGGTGATACACAGTCCAACGCCATGCTAATCCACATTATCATAAAATAATCTACTTTTCCGAATTAATACTTTTTGTGTCGCAAACCACAGAAAAAACCACACCCTTGCAAAAAAAAGGCTACGTCGTCGTTGGTCGCACATTGCCAGTAAAATTCGTCCGAATAATTTGATTAAACAAGGAGCCCTTCGCTGTAAACCATCAGCACCGCACTCATTAAAAGCATATTACACTTTATTAACTCTCGAATAAATTGTAAAATATTCAAAATCTATATGATGCTCCGACCAGCGGCGTTGTAGCTACGAAATCGTGATGTTGTTGTTTTTAAAGTTACATGAAAATGTTATTTACAAAATGAATTGCCCACCATAAACCGACACGCTAAAATAGTCGAGAAAAAATGAAGGAAAAGGATAAATTGAGGAAATGAAAGATTTTTTTTCTTTTTTGCAGAAATTAAACAGTCGACGTGACTGTTTACGTTGGATGATGGTTAATTTTCATGGAATTCGGTTATTTTATAAAAACAAAGACTACACAATAACACACATCAACTTATACACTCCGACACGTTTATTTTATCTAGATATTTTAGTGGAGCGTTTCAAATTAAAACGACTCAAAACTAAGAACAATGTTAGCGTGCGATTTGCATAAATGTAAGCTCAGTTGTTTTAGTAAACTTTTATTTGATTGGTTAATGGGAACTAAGAAGAACTAATTTAGCGCAGTGAAATGTAGTTGAATCAGCTTTGAACGGGAATGTAACGGTCGTTGTGTTATATAATTAGTCAATCAGATTTTTAGACGGAGAGACCCAGCATATGTATCAATCCCACATAGGCCACATAAGGGCCGGATTTGAAACTTATACGTCAAACGGTTCTACTGGCCAGAGCTGAAAAACACTTTGTTCTAGAACTTCCATATTTTGGCTATAGGACAGCCCTAACGGTGGTAGTTTATATTTCAACCTTCGAACATCGTACCAGTTTTAAATTTGTGTTGAAATGAACATTTACAGCCCAATGAAAGATACAATTGAATGATAACGTTGAAAGATCTGGCGTGTCTTACAAGTTGACAATTTCTCAAGTCTTTCACTCTTCATTGGACTTCAAATGTTCATAACGAATACTTTTCGTGCGGGCCAATTGAACAGTTCGGCATCGGTTTCAAATCAGGCCCTTATCAGTGACTCATATGCGCGCTGGCTCTCAGTCTCTGCGATGTCGATTTATTTGCATACAGTTTCGATGCAGCAAGGTTGATATATTTAAGTTATTCCTTACAAATTAATTCCTGTTGATAGTCTCAAGAATGATCTGTTGAGCATGTTAGTTCAGATTCAAAATTGATTTATAAATTTCGTTCAGAACATGAGGATTGCATCAAAATTCGTTGTAGAATTTTCCTTTCATTAACTACCCAAAATATACTTCAAGTGCACAAATTAGGTGTGCAGGTGATTGACACTTCCAGCTCAGTGGAATCATACGATGTTTCTGGATAGCCGATAATAATACGTTTGGAGATACAATTGGAGATACGAAATGGTTATACAAAGTCACTAAACTAAACGAATCATTGAAGTCTGCAATGTAAGAATTTCGCACTAAATGGCTTTTCAATAAACTACTCTGTGAAATGGTGGATGAAAGTATCCGTTTGTTCCTTCCAATAAACTGGATGCCATGACACAACACAATAAATCACAAACAACAAGAATAAAACAAGCTTCTAGTGACTGTATCGTCACAATGTAAACAACCTGGAAATTGACTTTGTTCACAAAATCCGTCTCTATTTAACGAGACAGTTTAAGTTTTTATTGCAAATCCCGATGAGACATTAAATTCACTTTTATCTGCTTGCACAGCTAAACAGTCGGTGACAACATTTTTATGATGTTGTCTAGGATAATGTTGAACATTAAATAAACCAGAAAGATATATTCTTTGTCAGCAAAAGGTATTTTCTTAAAGCCATAGCCGTAAGAGAAAATCCATTTATTGTACTTTTACCGAAAGTTCATATTATGAACCACGACATTGTGTTAGAAATGTGGGTAGGTCAAAAAAACAAGAAAGACTATAAAGTAGCTGTTCTGGGATTAGAAACGATGCACTTACCACCTCTGTACTGGTTCACGCCCAAATAGTTTTGATTCATACTGACAATGGGGGGAGCATTTTGTGTTAGTGCCTTCTGAACGAGCCCAGTTAAATTAGCTAATTGACGTTCCATGTGCTCCACACGAATTCGATGCAAATCTTCAGGCCTGAAAAGTTAAAGAAAAATTGAAATTTTCTATCAAATTCTACTTTCTGTGCGTCAAGTGAACTAGAAACCACGTTAAACTCATAAGCCCGATGCTGTGCAAAGTACGTGTATGGCAATGAACGAATTCATTTCCTCGAAATATTTTAATATCTTTGAATTCTGCCGTATTTTATGAATAAAATCGCTTTACAGCTGACTGAAGTTAACTTTTCAATTTTGACTGAATTTATCACGTCCCCAACTTCTGGTTTTTGTTGAACGCAATATAGCTAGGCCACTAGACAAGAAAATGCTTTTCTACATCTGAGGCAACAAGTAATGGCAAGAGGGCATACTTCAATTGACAATATTTTCCCGCTTAACACCAATACAACATCAGGATGCTTTCTAACGTACTGAATTTTTTCAGCTTGCGGAGCGAAGTATGCTTGGAAGTACGCTGAGAGACAGTAGGACAAATGAATGGATTCGACAGTAAACAAATGTCGTTGATGTCATGGAGCTGAGTGGGACACATCACATGGAGGACAGATGGATGTTGAACCAAAACAATCATAGACTGGAGACCACCTTACCCAAGATCTAGAGGTAGACCACCAGAGAGGTGGACGAATGGAATCACAAAATTTCTGAAAGAACAAGTAGCAATGGAACGTTTCAGCACTTCTCAGACTTCTTAAAGGCTCTCTGGTCCTTGGCTCGAATGAGTATAAATAATGGAGTGCCTGACAAAATGAAAACCTCAACATAAACGGAGTCACGACAGAAATTTGGCATGTTGGTTTATCAGGCTGTCTGGTAGCTGTCAGTTCTCATCGAATTTTGTCAGTCGTCTAGTTTTCAGGTTCCTTCTGGTCCAGTCCTTTCGATCATAACATATCTTGTGCCGGGCCCACTTCACGACAAAAACATGTTGACATGTTAGGTTTTTCATTTTGTCAGGCACTCCCGCAATCCATTATTTACAGTGAATTCATTCTGGCAACACTGAATTCCGAGCGTCCTTTAGGGATGTCTCCCAATAGCATTCCGTAAGAAAATCTAGTTAGCGAGCTGGAGTCGTGTGGTAACGGTAAGAAGTTTCCGGTGTTTATAGACTACTGTGATCAGATTTAAAGTCGAAAATTGATTTCAACCGCGACTCATTTACCTCAGTATAATAACAAACAACAACCAGACATAATTCAACTTCTTTTCACGTACATAGGTACACCCAAATGCATAGCATTTTCTTTCCGCGCTTTATTTCATAAAGAGAAAACCCATAAAACACAGCGACACTCTTTAATCCAATAAGAATTGGTGTAAAATTTGAAAATGTATTGTGTACGTTATGCTGA
>JANTFA010150717.1:0-11211 GCA_026413405.1 Phytosciara flavipes | reverse complement strand
ATTTCTCATTTTGGAAGGTCAGCTCCTGTCGAATGGTCTGAATTTCCAATTTTTTCGCATGCAGTTCATCGGTCAACAGGGCGACTTTCGATTGGCTGTTGGTGCGTTCGCTGACAATTTCAGCCCTCAATTCACGGAATTTATTCTGGAAGCCGATGGTAACTTTCTGCTCTTCAGCCAATTCACGGTCTTTGTCTTCCAACTGTCTGCGCAACTTCTGCACTATGTCATCACTCCAATCGGAATGGTTGACAATGGTGTCCTGTTGCTTGTTCAGCAGATAATCGATGAGAATTTGAATCTCTCCACGAGTCAAATCGACCTTGCCCAGCATACCAATCATTGCACTGACATTCATGTCGTAATCGACATCGTTGAAATGATGTGCAACGACTGCCGGTTCCGGCTTTTTCTTCTTGTTGTGCTTCTCCTTCACCGATTGGATCTTCGGCGATTCCGTGACAGCGACTTCCTTCTCAGCGACTGCATTCTCGGCGACTGCCGATGGGTTCGGTTTTTCGGTTTTCGGCGACGGTACATTCTTCTTGTTCTTCTTGCCGTCCTTTTTGTTGTTCGGCTTGGCATTTTCGGCCGATTCGACCTTTTGCTTTCTCATTTCCAAATCATCCTTGGGTTGGATCTCTTCGAAATGATTCAAAGTTTCGGTGCCATTGGTTGGCGGTGCGACGACAACCGCATCAGATTTGTTGGTTAGAATGCTGGTTCCCGGCGGCTTTGAAGCACTGTTCTTACGGTTCTGGTTGCGTTTGCCTTGCGGTTTCTGCTTAATAAATGAAAAGGAAAAAGTAATTTTTAAAAATCAAAATCAGATGCCACGAAAATGGATTGTCAATCACAAACCTTAGTGTTGGTGACTTCATCGGAAATCACTTCGGCTTCAGAAAATTCGACATGTCCCTTGTTGGACGAATGAACCGGACTGTTGTTACTTTCACCGGACGCACTATCCGAATGGCCATCGCTTTCATTTTGAGATTCTTGTTCTTGCTCCTTTCGATCCTTCTGTTTGCGATCCTTATCCTTTCCCTGCTTGCACAAACAGACAGAAAATATTATTTTTTAGCAGCCGTCATATGTGTGCTCTGGGCGTTTGGGCGGAATGTAGGCTCTCACCTTCTTGTTAACTACTTTACGATTGGCTTTCTTCTGATTCTTGCCATGATTGGATCCGTACAACTTGTCAGCAAATTGCTTCTTTTCCGCTTGCACCTCTTCGTATGTTTTGCCGACGCGGAATTTACTGTTGATGTACATCAACGAGCACACGGACACACAAAATATGATAACAAATACAAAATACATTAAAAGATCCATATTTTCATTGCGTTTCGTTTCAACCAGTTTGGATGGAATTCAATTTAGACTTTAGCTGGGCGACTTGTTTTAGACGGATCTGGAAGAAAAGGAAAAAAAAGAGTGTCAAAAGTGTTTAGCATGTTTCGGTGTGACTGAATTTGATTTTGTTTTGAGCATTCGCTTGATACGTTCGGCAGAGTTTAAACAATCAGAATTTTAGCTTAGAAGAGGTCACAATGGTCAGTATTAGTGAGGAGATTGAAAGAAGATAAATGAACCGGACGATTCTTTTCAAAAATATAAATTTGAGTGAAATCGCTTCGATACGCGCAGTGAATGCCAGTTCAGTTTGAGTAGATGAGGTCGTGCTCCTCGTAGCCCACACTTCTTCCCCTTCAGACTTTTATTGAATCCGCTCCTAGATGCTGCGGGCCTCCCCATAGCGAAACAGCACGTTGGCTAGTGCGAGTTGGCGAGTGAACTTCACTCCTGCTCACGAGAATTCCGATCCACGCCTAAAGTTAGACTCAGATGTACCGGGACACTTGGGTACACTTAGGATCTTAAGAACGTTATTTTCGTGCTAAATATTGAAGAAAAATCCTATACCGAAATTAGTTCCCCACCGGAATTGAACCCGAATTTTCTGGGGGGAAGGCCAACTGAGCCAATCCAAAAGTTACGCTGACAACGACTGGTTCGGTTTGCTATTTACTGTTCTAGCAATCATTATAGGCAGTAATGTTGCTTAAGCGTTACCTTTTAGGAAACGGCTTGTCAACTGTTATCGTCTGCGATGACAAAAATAAACGAAAAGTTCAGTTAAATGTTCTCTTACAAAGCAAAACGAACTAATTAGGTACGAGATTTTGCATCGACCTGTGTATAATTGAAGTAACAGATATAATACGATGTTAGGACGACACGTCTGACCGTTCCTGAAAGGTCAACCATTCTATTACTTCAATTGTTCAATGCAACGGAGGTCATTTCAATTTCCGACTTTTGGATCGTCAGTGAATTATGATTCCAAGGGAACCGTAGCTCCAGAACAACCAAAGCAACAACGAGGACTCCACAAGAGTCAAGTAATAGACTGCATTAAAAAGTCGCTACATCTGCTTAGAGGCTAGACACAAATGACACCACGCAATAAGGGACAAATTTGACACAAAATCGTTTTTTCTGTGATGTGACGTCGTACGACCCCTTCACAATAAGCCGGCAATCCCGTCAGTTTCCTCAACGTGTAAATGCCGAGTCCTATTTCAGTCCTGCACACACTCACTTCCACTTATAACAAACCAAAAGAACACGAGCCGACTTATCCCACTCAAGTATTAAAACAATTTGAACTCTACAGATCATCACGTTCATCGGTAGACTACTAAAAAGAGTGATAAGAGTTTCGACTGACGTCGTAACATGTAACACTAAGATGATAAACTATGAAACGTTTCACCCGCTGATAGAGCCGCAAATTCTACGAGTTACGAAAATGCGCCGATTTTTGATGAATGAGAGTCGACGAGAGTATAGAGATAAGAGACAGCGAGCTTTTTAATTGATATAATACGACACTGTTTGAGTCATTGGACGAATAAAAATGAGATGAAAATCACGTACATTGCAGAGATTGCAACCGAAAAAATTCTTTAAATGGCAATGCGGTGGCGAATGTATAACACGTCACTGTGACATAGAGTTTTTTGTTATGTTAATGGACTAATTAAATTCTTAAACTAAATTGAAAATTTGAACAGACATTATTGACGTCTCACTATACCTCCAGGGCACAGAGTATACACAGACAATAATGTAATCAATAAATCAAAACCGTCTGAGTTATGAAAACCCCGGTCGTCGTCTCGGGGTATGCAACGATATGATAATACCAATTCATAATCAGTATCACACAAATTAAAATGTAGAAATTTAAACCCCCCCGGCAATGTCAAATATATATTTTGCAAACAAACAAAAGTAGCAAAATAAGTTCGACATTCCATTAAATTATTAAAATGAAATTTATGCAGAAATTGGCGAATGTATTTATGAGAATGCAAAAAATAAAGAAAAAGAAACGAACCACCGCACAACCAACGACTGTTCGAATAAGTTAGTTTGAACCCAAAATCAAAATAAAATGACGTGGCTGTTTATGGTTTTAATATGGAAGAGGAAAGAAACAAAAATGCCGCTACATCAGTTTATCGCAAGTTCTGTTTTTTTTTTATATGAAAAGCGAGAATGTTTAAATAGATGTGTGTGTGTGTGAATGTGGACACGATGTTGTATATGGAATGAATACAAGCGGCGCGGACGGCAAGCGATTAAACAAAAATGTTTTATTCTTACAAAATATTCCAGGGCTATAAAGACGAAAGACGATTATCATGAACACGTTCCCAATAAGTGGCTGATAAACTGATGGCATATAGCGCGAAATGAAGGCACACAAAACGTTTTTTCTTTTTCTTTTTGTGTTAATAAAATGCAATCTCACATTATACGATGAATGTGTGTGGTGGTTCATTTTCTGAGAAATTCCATGGGTCCACATTTTTGGCGTATAACTCAACGAAATACGATTGCAACCGTTTTCGGATGTTCTGCAATATTGCTGTCCACATCATTTCTGACAACTTTGTAGAACATCCCAAAACTCTAGCTTCTATATTGGCTGAGATACAGCTAATGTACTGTGTGTGTAGCGCGACTTACGCTTGAAACACAAAATCGCATTTTAAATTAATGTCAGGCCCGACACACAGGACGAGAGTTCAATTGAAAACGACGAATTAAAATTTTTTTATTTATTCGGTTTCGTTGTCTTTTGTTAAACTGTTGAATAATTTTCCATTTCATTATTAAATCGTTTTAATTATACGTTACACTACGGCCCAAATGGTCCCCATGATGTCATTATGGTCATATCAGAGTGTATAAAACAGAAAGAAGAAAAAAAAATTTTTTTTTTGTTGTCCACTCTCCTCTCGTAATAAACAATAAATTTATGGTTCGGAGTTAATTTAAGTTGAAAGAAATGAATTCCGGCCTGATAATATGTTGGGTTTTCGTTGTTGTTGTTCCCTTTACCGCACTCTCGGTTTAATACAGCATTACAGTGTGTACATTTAGCATTTCAGTTTTATGCATACACAACACTTTACATATCTAGATAACTATGGGAAATCGTAAAATGAGAATTTAAATGGAGAAACAACTTCATAAAAAAAAAATTTATTTCAAAAGGTCATTCCACCCGGGTTTTTCGGAATTATGAACAGAAATTTTCAATCTGAACAATTCGTCCACCGTCAACTTGGGATGCGATCATTCCAGCATCGATAGAA
Source organism: Phytosciara flavipes (assembly GCA_026413405.1). NCBI lineage: Eukaryota > Metazoa > Arthropoda > Insecta > Diptera > Sciaridae > Phytosciara > Phytosciara flavipes. Next base: position 6,538 of record JANTFA010150717.1, on the reverse strand, counting down.
ATTCGTTCTAGGAGGATCTCATAACATAATTTCCAAATGAAAAAAATTTTTTTTTCATCTCTCTCATATAAATATCGTACATTTGACGTGTGACATTCGAATATATAATATTAAAATCGCACCGCCATGACACACACACGGAAAAAAGAAGGTTCCCCATCATACTCTAAATGTGTTGACCTAGCACTGATGGTATATATATGTAGTGAGTGGATGGAGTGTGTGGCCCCCGTCCTCTTTTTCTGGCTTGCCGTAGACACAAATTCAGTCACCATTTCCGATTTTGAACAATTGAAAATTGTAGCTAATCGTTTGACCGATGGTTTTATGTATAAATTCGGAAATTATCTCAATTACTTACATTCTTTAAAACAATTACCGACCAGAACGCACGTCACACAAAAAATTTCACAGTTCAACTTTTTTTAGTTGGTTTCGTTGGTTCAGTGGATTCGGCTATGAAATTCCTTCTTTTGCTTCTCTTTTTCTTTTTCATCGCATCATATCATTATAAACGACTATCGGGGCCGATTTGGCCGACATCTGTGAAATAAATTGTGTAACCATCAGGCGCCACATCATTGACATTACGGAATTATTGAGATGACAACAATTTTGTACTATAAAGCGGGCTGCATATTATATAGAGTGCAGATAGCTCACTCAATACAAGAGCTAGTGGTATTTTTGAATATGCCCCAGAGAAATGATAACAGGTGACGTTCAGAGAAATCAACCTGAGAAAGCGGGTGGCACTCATTGCAGATTTGTGTGGAAAATCAACTTGAAGAAAATAAGCGTAGAAAATTTTGTGTGCCAAAGACCCACTTCACGATCATCTCAGAGGCTTCCTGTTTTTTCAATACCTTGAAAAAAATGAGGTGCCACTCAATGAAAATAGAGAAGGTATTTGTATGGGCCGGGCCGGAAGACATGCGGATTTTTCATTTTTGCATCGAATGAACTCAGTTTTTGTGAACAATTTCATAATGAATTTGAAGGATGACTTCGTTAGAGGCCAAAAAATGCAAGATCCTTATGTCCTCCGGCTTTTACGACTTGGACATACCTTGTCACTACTTTCATTGGTGCCACGTAATTTTTGCGTGTGTGTTGATAGTAGTCAGCGGTACTAATTCACTTTGCCCGATTATAACTGCGGATGCGTGCAAATGCGTTTTGAAAGATACGACAGAAAAGAAAATGAAATGAGACTCAAAGAATATTTCCGACAAAATCATTTGTTAAAAATCGAAAGCGTAGTAGGTAAGATATACAGCCCATGACCTGTCCCGTGATGAACGAAATTATGTCTTGGAATAGCTCGGAATCCAAAGGAGTTTTTTTTTGGAGCAGTCTCATCTAAACTACTTCTAAACCGCTTACGAACGAATCGATCATGCTCTAAGGTAAGTTTGATGGATTTCGAGATATTTCCCAAGTAAAAATCAGTTCTCACAAAAGTCTCAATCGGCCGAAATCAGACGTCTCAAGTACTCAGTGAGGAAAACTTTGTATGGAAAAGTCTCACTGAGACGTCTGAATTCGGCCAATTGAGACTTTGAGACGTCTCATTTAAAAAAAAATTTCACTCGGGAATTTCATTTTACCATGAAAGAGGTGAATAGGCCGTTCTAATGGTGTAGAGAGCTAACGTGTTGGATTCAAAACCCAACGATCGGGGGTTCGAATCCGAATCAATGAAAAGCGCATACCGGCCATGAATTGAATTAAATTTTTGAACGAAAAAATATTCGTGAATAGAATTGATACACTTTCAAAATATGAATTTCGAAATTTGAATTATAACACTGAAATGTTCGTCTGTAGAAAGCAGAGAGATGGTAATATGGCAACTGGAACGCTCCCCAGTCGTCATATTATCATATCTCTGATAGAAGACGTGAAAAAGTTTCTCAGGAATCGTACAGAAATTTTCTGTTGATGGCAACGTCAATCTATCGATTTTGACATTGTCCTGGTCTCCCACACATAGGAAATATTCTTCGTTAACACTCTACAGTTCTTTGAAATGAGTTACACTCTCAAAATGGTGACTCATAGCTGAGATACTAGAAGCCACCCAGGTTACACCGCACAGCTTTTGTGTTGTTGTCTTATCTGAACAGTTCCCCGAAGCAATAAAACGAAGCAATTATTTCAACTATAGATTCACGCGCAATGTCGGGTATTGTCGGTCGAATTGTTTAGATGTTTTTCGATCTCTCTGTTTAAATCGTTTAAATCCAAACTTTTTTTTTGTTTTCGTTCCGTTTGCATGAAGAAAAATGATCGAAATTGTGGCCAAACTGGTACGCGAACAAACTCCAGTATTTCTGTGTGGTGAATCTGTTGAATTATTTATATCGTTCACGAATCCGTCCTTAGCAGAGCATAGAATCGCTCAGAGCAATAAGTAAGTTTCGACTTCGTTTTCAACAAATTTTATATGAAATTGTCGTGACGAGATTTTCAGTGAAAAATGGAAATTGCTTTGCTGATGTTCAACTGTCCCTAGATAATTCCAGAACAGTTGACATAAGCTCAGTCACAGTCAACTATTCCAAGTCTTCCAGGTGAACTGGAGATTGGTCGTAGTGATAATCTAATCTCAACAGATCAGCTAACAGAACCAAATTCATTTCATTATCTTAGCGACATTCTAGAGAATTTAGCATGGGCAACTGGTCAAATACACTGCTACCGCAGCTCTACCGATACGGATAAACAGACCGACTTTCCGCAAGTATTTACGGCCGAAACAGCTCTGAATGCAGCAAGCCATGGACAAGGGAACATAGTTTTGGCTACAGAACCGAAAATTCTATTTTGTGACCTTCGTCTCGCAGTCGGTGAATCAAAATCATGTACCGTCCTCCTCAATATATCCACCACTTTCAAAATGAAATTTCAACGAGAATTTTCTATTTTTTTTTGAAGATCTGTTCAAAGAAGTGCTTCCTATGTCCAGTCCACCCACGTACCGAGGCATCGGCATCAAATACTTCTACAAACTTACCATTGCAACACAAAGAGTTGGATCAAAGGTTCAAATTCTACGTGTTCCAATACGAGTTCTCTCACTTCCAACCGTCATCCGTTCCGACGACGTGCCAGCCTTGTGCAACGAGACCAATGAAGAACTCTCACCGACGAATCCATTTCTGGAAAAGCGCAAAACCGAAACCAAATTGGAAATCGCTCTGCACCATTTACAGAACATAACGGCACGTCGACGACCGAATTTCTATTTGATATCCAATAAGCGCGGACGAGTCGGTCGATTTTGTTTGTTCAAACCGGCCTATAAATTGGGTGAAGATATTGTGGGAACGTTAGACTTTACATGTCGAACCGTGCGCTGTGTGCAAGTGTCTGTGACGCTGCAGTGCGAAGAAATCTTGTTGTCAAAGCAATCGAAAAGTGGAGCGACGACACAGAAATCGAACGATGATTCAACTAATTCGACACAACAACAAACGACCGACATTAGCGGTAAAATTATGAATTTCACAAAGCATCACGAAGTGTGTGTGGGACTGCTGCAGAGTCAGATGATTTTACCAGTTCCGTTGCACGTGACGCCTTCATTTTCCACTCCATTAGGTAATCGAGTCACGGAGTGGATCTTTAGCCAATTTTCTCACTTTTCTCTCTTCGGTAGTTGACGTTAGGTGGAGACTGCACTTCGAATTTGTGACGAGTACGAGTGAGTCGCTGACACCGCTTCATGCAGACGAAAATAATTGGCAGGCACCGGTGGACATTCCAATCGAAACTATGGTATGGAATCTTCCAATCACACTGTATCCAACATCACCGATGCAAATCCTTCAACAATCCGGCAAGCATTCGTTGATCATCAAGTAAAGCCGTTGTCTCTCCTTGTCGTGAATGTTAAGCTTTATTTTACAAGAAAAGAAACCTCCCAAATATAAACCGTTATCAATCAGAATCAGAGCCGTCATCAGTGTTTGCATTTTCCTCATCACCGTCATCATCGTCGTCGTCCTCATCCTTATCCCAGTTGGTCATCTTTTTGTTGGTCATGAAATCGTTCCTGTGGAGTCGGAATTTTCGTTAAATTTTTTTAATCTTTTGCAACAAGGCGACCATCATCTTACCTCAACACACCCCACTGTGACTTTGATGCATCAGGTCGATCCGTTTCTGTGTAGCCAACATCGTCATCACTCTCCTCTTTCATCTCATCTTTAACGGGATTGTCGACCAATTCAGATTTTGCTCGTTTGCCACCCATCAGCACGTCCAAAAACTTCTTCTTGTTAATGTTATTGAGAACGGCGTCTTTGCGATGATCCAACGGTCCCGCTTCATCCAATTTCTGTTCCAAATCTTTCTGCTGAACTCGCACTGCATTGAACAACTGAACGACACCTTTGGTGGCAATTTTCTTGAAAGCTTTCTCCCGTTCCCGGTCCATCAATGACGGTTTGATGCGCAACGCTAGCGTTTTATTCTTGTTATCCTTGGTGTCAATCTCCAGATCCAGTTGAGTTTTGTCCGGTTTCTCCTCCTTTATTTCGCCATCGATTTCGAAATCCATTTTGTCGACTATCTCTTCCAGTTGATCGAGCGTTTTCTTTGACTTGGACAGGAAGACATTCTTCTTGTTCTTCGGTTTTTCCTGTTTCATCACTTTGGCAAAAGCACTGGCGAACCCGAGCCGAATGGCAGCCTTTTTGCTTTTCTTCGTCTCTTCATTTGGTGGATTAACACTAGTCTCGTCATTGGACAATCGTTCATCGTCAACGTTTTCCGATTCCTGTTCATGTGACGAATCCGACGAGTAATCGACATCTAATGTTTTGTCGATTTTTCTCTTTTTCGCTGGAAAATAAAAATTTAAATTATTATCAGCTGATTGTGGTGTTGTCTAGTTGATGGACTAACTCAATTTCTTTGACTTTTTCATCGTTTTCGAAGCACTACCAATCATCTTTTTAGTTTTCTTTAGCGTAGAGCCTGCAGTACAGTTTGTTTACGTTTTGAAAGGTTATGATTTGACATTTTAGACAACGTGTGCGCGTCTGTCATACAGTGAACAGTGTTGCCTGCAGTCTTCATTCGCAGGAAATTTCGTTTCTTTGGCTCAATATTATTGGTTTGTTCTGAGTAACCACATAGTCCACAATAACCTTTGTGTTTTCGTACAAAAATATGGATTAGGTTATGTCTTCATTGATGAAATTTGACATTTAGGAGGTAGCAAATGTAGAATTCTTCTTTGCATTAATTTTTTTCATTAATAATTTCTTCGTTCATTGGCTCTTAACATGAAGACTAGATCTATAAGCGTTAATTCGCATTGAGACTGAGATTGTATGCAATTGGTGTTTCGAATCATACAACGGATCAAGCCATCTATTTTTACGAAAGAAACTCAGAGCACACTATCATTTTATCAGCATTTGAATATCTCTTATGTTCATGCTAGGAGCCAGTGCTATGCTTCGTTTAATTGAGCAACAGCGATCAAAAACTATATTTTTGATTTCTGATATTCTTATCATATCAATTCTGTGACTAATTGCTTCGTTGTGTTGCTTGAACAATATTGCTTGAAGATTTGACTTGATATGATTGATTCTCATGTTGACGAGAAAGAAAAGGTAGTCAAAGGCAAAAAATTGGTTCTTCTCGAACAGAAAATTTCAATCAGATTTTTCGACGACGAAAGATTCCCTAAAATTGGATTTCAACTGTATCCGCTGCCGCTGTATAGAAAAGGCGTTACAGTCGTTTCTTGGTTGAGGCGTCCGCAATTTCACTCCCAACATTTTGATTAATTTTAATTCAAATTCCGATTATAAATAAGTTTCTGTCGAGCTCGACCTTCTTTTATTTTTGTGTATCTGATTCGGAAGATTGATTTTAGGTGATTTGCTTGCAGTCTCGTAAGAGAAAAGGCAAAAAGCACTAATATCCAAGTCGCCATTTTCTTGGGCTACCTAAAATTATTCTACCACTGCACGTTGATCATTGCCTTTTAACCAAAGAAAAGTTAACGAAAATTGTATAAAGTTTAGTCGAGGTCGGGATATAGAAAAACATAAGGGAACCCTTATAGAACTGCTCTGCAATCCCCAGTAAAAAGTCTCAAAGTGTCGAAATACGTATACTCACGTCTCAAAGAACAATAGATTTGAGAAAGTGAGACTTCCGTATTTCGACACTTTGAGACGTTGAATTTTACTCGGGATATTTTCTTTATATCAGTTTATTTATATTCATCCCTTGTTAAAATGGCGGCTGGCGGCCATTTGCTTAGGTCACTGAAAACAAAATTACCACTTTACGACTTTACGGTAACCTTCACCTTTAAAAGGGAAAAAAAGATCATGAAAATCGAATGAAATTTACTCGAGATGTCGACAAAAAACTTTACCTTCACTGTACGGCCGAGTAGCTCAAATTAAGCTCAGTCTGTGCAAGGCTACACACTAAGGAGGTCTTGCCAAACAGATAATCGGTTGCCACACCACTTTTCATGCAAAAATTTCACCTCGCCATACAA
>JANTFA010150706.1:0-11213 GCA_026413405.1 Phytosciara flavipes | reverse complement strand
GTTGAACCACATATCCGCCAAGGATCCTGCGTCTCAGATGAGAGAACTTTGGGCATTCACATATTACGTGAGTTTCCATTTCCTCGTCTGTTCTGCAGGAACAGTCAGAGTCACCCTGAATTCTCATTCTTGTCAGGTGTTTATTAAGCTCGCAATGCCCCGTAATCGCACCCACCACTCTCCTTATGTTGCGTCGGTTCATATCGCGTAGCTCTCTACTTCACTTTACAGCGAGCTCTGGGAAGAAGCGTTTCAAGAAGCTGATCCGCGTCTCGCTAACTCATCGGCCGTCTCATTACCTTCCACACTTGCTTGTCCTGTTACCCAGGCCAGAGTGACCTGATTTTCCAGGCCCAGCTGATTCAGCTGGTCCCTACACTCTTTTACAAGCTTGGAGGTGGTCACAGGCGAGGTCAGCGCTTTAATCGCCGCTTCACTGTTTTAGACCTTTCCTCGCTAGCCTCTTTCAGTACTGCAAAGGTTTCTGCCTGAAAGATACATTGAAGAAAAATCCTTTACAAAATTTGTCTCTCATCGAGATTGAACCCGGATTTTCTTGGTGGAAGGCTAGTACGTTACCACTGAGCCAACCCGTTCCGGATTTAGCGATTTCATTAAACTTGAAACGTTTCATTGATTGGTGTGAGAACAGACATCGTACACGTTGTAAATGACACACTAAACGGATAATAATAGCCACAGTAAAAGGAACAATAATGATTTTTAACGCCAAGAAAGTCTATTTTTCTAAGGACTTTTTATGTCTGTCTATTTACGATTAAATGGCATATATAACGAAGTCTGACTTGTGTATCAACACTCTTTAATGATTGAAATCTCTTCAATTAAAATTTAGTAGCCACCCACCACCCAGCCCGCATATTCAAGAAATATATTTAAGAGAATCTCTGAGTCCGATGAAAATTTTATATTTATCACGCTTCAATATTTGTTTATATTGTTCTGAACATACCCCCAACCAGCACAGGCTCTACGTACGAGACCCATCATCACACATATTACAATACAAAACTGATGAAGAAACTTTACCATTTGATATTTATTTAAGAGGAGATATTATTTTCATTATTTTGTGTACATTTCAAACGATTCATCCAACGAGGATTTCATTATGTGCACCAAATAAGCCAAACAGACGGGGCGGGCACATTTGAATGTGAATAATTGTAAAAGATTTTCCACTTTTTAATATTTTGTTTCAGAGCAATTAATGTTTGAGCTTGCTAAAACTCAAACCGGAAGTAATTATTTTGTGATATGTAACATGATGTCATTGAACGTGGTAGTAATGAATGGGAAAGCCGATGAGCGAATGTCAACACTTAAATTAATTTTTCCAAATGTATTCCAACGTAAATTTCAGAAAAATTTGAAAAATTACACTTTTCCGGTGCAAGCGTAATCAACATGTGAGATTATGAGAGGCTTATATTTCCAAACCATAAAGGCACAAGGGCTTTTTTAGGTCATAAGAAACAAGTTTTGTTCGAGGGTGACGGGATGGGCGCTTTTCGAAATAATGAATAAAAACAATGATTTTCCAGTCATCTTCGACGATTTTGTATGGGATGCGGGAAAATGATGGAAATCAATTTCTTCGAACTAAGTTTTTAATGATTGAAAACGCTATTACGATAGGCACGCTGGCTATGTAAACATAAGTAATTATGAGGATGTGAAGTTGACACAAGAAAATTTCGTGTCATAGCTAGGATGTCTTGAAATTACATAATTTTCAAAACTTTAAGGGCAGATACATTTCATTAGAAAGGATATAAAATTGCGAGGCAAACATTTCATCAAATCAGCATGTCTGGTACCTCTTTCGATTGAACGCAATATGACAAAGATTCCATTTCTTCTTATACCAATTCTGTTATACCACTTGATCGGATTAACCAGTGCATTTACTTTTATCGTCTTACCATCGATAAAAGGATGTAAAGTCGAGCACACAAAAAAAGGTGACGGATGAACAAAAAAAATCTGGGCATCAGACCAACCCTATTTGAGTTTGTAAGCTTCCAACAAATAAAATGTTCATTACCAATTTAACAACAACACAGTTGAGAACCGAAGACATAACTGTTCAACGAACAAACAAAAATCCGGATACAAATTACATAGAAAAAAGTACGAAATAGATGTTCCTTTCACAAATGTATGTACCTACACTGTATGTATGGTACATGTTCCAGTGATTGCAAGATACCCTTTTCTTCCATGTACCGGGTTGGTTCAACAGAAAAAGGAATATAATACATTGGAAATTTATTTTCTTCTCGGGTCATACCCATTCTTTATGAAGACTTTTCAGTTTATTTGGGTTACTTTAAAAGGAAAACATTTATAATTTAATTTTTGTGACAATGCCACAGGCAAACTGAAAACATAATAAATTTCTGGAATACGAACGAATGCGAACGGATAATCTAAATTGAGAGTGATGTTTAAACAGAAAAAAAAACTAATGTCAGGGAAAAGGTGAATGACGACGACGGCGATGTTGATGGAAATTCAACTTTATTACATTTTACTCAGATATTTAACGGGTACTGAAGGAATTTATTTGCAATGCAAGTCGTTTTATTCGATTTACTTGTTTTGCTGTGTGCTGCACAAGACTCAACTTTTCGCTACACAGGATTGATCTTGTCTCTAGACTGATCTAGACTGAATTGATCTTGTCGTAAATTCTGGTTAGTGTAATGATTGTAGTGTGTGTGTGTGTGTTAAGTTGTGTTTGATTTTACCAAATTTTGAGAAGATGAGGTAATGTAACTGTGAAATCGGCAATATAATTTACGCAATTTACATATGAATAATTAGTGCAAACCCCAATTGTAGCACATGTGTTACGGATAATGCGAATAAATAAATTCACGTAAAATGCGGATGACAATTTAATTAGCTCGTTTCCTAATTAGTTAAACTTGAAATCCTGTTAAGAAATGCCTGGAAAATTAAAATTTTCGAATTAAAGCATTCTATTGGATAGATAGATTTCGTTTGCATAATATTTATGGGGGCCGACCGTCTTTCCAAATTCCTTAGATGTTCCTGCACATATAACAAAGCACTGAGGCGAAGGCAGTCTGAAGTAATTATTTTTGAAATGGATACAACAACTGTGGTGTGGGGGAGTTTTCAGACAATGATAAAATGTTTTCATTAACTATGTGCAAAGAGAGAGAAAGAGATGCGAGAGACAGATTGAACTTTCTGAAGTTGGTTATGCAATTTGTTGACCACCCCAAATTTAAATTCGATTCAAATACAGTGCCAAAACTGAAAGACTTTTTATGTTACTTTATTCCGAGAGTTTAATGATCCTGGTAATTGGTGTCATTGGTTCGAAGCGAACGCAAAATTGTTCCGGCAAATACGTGCAAAATGGACAAAACACAACGAATTCAAAGTAAATTCGAGTAAATACTATAACAATTACGTGAGGAAATGGAATGCAAAAATGTTTAATAAATAGAAACGACACTATCAGCATGCACACTGCCTCGAAGATATTTTAGAAATATTCCTCTCCGTGATTTTGGAGAAATTCAAAAGTTCCATTCACCCATCCCAGCATGGTTTTTTCGCTAATAGGTCCTACAGATGGTACCTGCTATTCTAACATCTCTGTACTCGGTGATATTCGTCGAGACTTTGTCTCAGATAAATTCATCTTAGGACCGACTTTGTTCGATTCTTTGTGCATTCTTTATAAACTCGTTTCCGGAGGACTTAACGAGAAAAACATTTTTTCTCTCGCCTTCGGCTCATGTCACAAAATTTTTTTCCGCAGAAGTATGTAATATGCTATTACATTTGATGCTGCGAAAGCAATTCATTACATGAACAAACGCACAAGTGTGCTTTTGAGTAATAAGCTTCTGTTACTGTCTTTCTGACGAAGCATGTCCGACTCGAAGTCGAGGTTTGTATTTACACTCGTCGAAAAACAGTTACCGAAACAAGTTGCTCAAAAACACACAAGTGACTTTTCTTTTGTCATAAAATCCAAAGTAGTCTGATTCACTGCCTACCACATGCGAAAGTTGACTTTCACATGGAAAATCATTTCCGCATAGGGTATATTGCTATGTAATGTTCAACTTTCGCATGTGGCAGAAACCTCTCGAAGGACTTTCCTATACAATCTATAGTATCCATATACGAAAACGCCAACTACGCTATGATTTGTCACGAGGAGCTGTCCATAAATGAAGTCCATCTAGAGGGGGGAGGGTATTGGTCGAAATCGGACAGGCCTTGTAGAGGAGGGGAAGCATATTACGACATACGCAAATTAAATTAAAAGCAAAAAGTAATTCTTTAATTTTTACTGTGGGTAACTGTATTAAATATCGAAGCAAGACATACAATGCAAAATTTCAAGGTTCTGTTTCGCAGATTTCAGTAAAGCAATGCAAAAAACCCGATGTTGTTATGAATCACCAGAAAAAATATTTGGTAAGCCGAAAATAGAATCAAAATTGTTTTTCGTTGATATTTGCTTCCTTTTGTGGTTTCTGTTTTGCATATTAATTGTCGTTGTGTGTGTGTATGCATATGACGATGATATTTACTTTGAATACAAACGAAATGCATTGAAACAACAAGAAACCTTGAAGCGTTGCGATAAGACCTCTAACGAAATAAAATAAATTTGTGAAAAATATTATACTTCGGGCAGTGCTACAGCTAGTCGAACCCAAACATTGTTGCATTCTCATGTCGTCCCAACTTTTGAAGAAGAAAAAACTCTGTCATATTGGTATCCGATGAGATAATCCCCCAATAGGTGAACATTTCGTGAACCGTAAAGTCATCGATCTAGAAAATTGTAATCAATTACGATCAAAACTTCGTATAACAAACCCCACATCACATAAAAAATGCGTCAAGTGAAGAAAAATTTTGTTAAAAAATAATAAGACCAACCACACCAGAAAAGCCTTTTGGGACAAGCACTGTTGAAAAACCTTTTCAGAAAATTACTTATTTTCACATTTTCACATTACATTTGTTGGTGTCCGAAATTAGGAGTCTCCACTAAGTGTAAAATGACGTCGCCGGCCGCCGCCGTCGTGAATACGAAACGATAAAGTCTACACCAAAAATGTGGGAAAACAGTCACACAAAATCAACAGATTAAACTTGGGACTTTCGAAAAGTATTTCTCAGTCCAATTCAATCTTTAACTGGCAGTTTCATTATACACATTATACCGAATCCTCTTCTATCTTATGAGAATTAAGAGCAATCACCACTGAGCTCAAAATGTAGCCTACATCGTGACGTGTCGCATTTTGTTTTCGTTGATATCTTTTTAAAGAAAACCTTTTTAAAAAATGTAAGACCATCATTTTCTCCGCAAATGTGCTAGCTTTCAGTGAAAAATAGATTTGCTTGTGTCAGCTTAACCAGTCCTGAGAAAAATTAGCGGATTTCCGAAATTTTCATAATCCGCTAACATTTCTCAGCGCTGGTCAAACACACACAAGCAAATCTGTTTTTCGTTGAAAGTTAACACATTTGCGGAGAAAATAATGGTCTTACACTTTTGAAAAAGGTTTCCTTCAAAAAACTACCAACGAAAACCAAATACGAAACGCCACGATGTAGGCTACATTTTGAGCTCAGTGGTGATTGCTCTTAAGGACAGACACGCTCTATAAACAATATGGTACAACGTGTTGCCCAAGTGCGATCGATCCGAGTTTTGTTGTAAGTTCTGCAATTGCTGCATCTGATGGGTCCTCTCCATGTACGTTATTTTCAAGAGAATTGTCACTCAATTAACACCAATCAAACAAAATGATACCGCTCCTCAAACAGCAAGTCTAGTTCAGAATAAAAGTTTACTTTAATCAGAGACAAACAAATATTTTATTGGTAAATTGTTTTTCTAGACACTATTTTGGGCCAACGACCTAATTAGGTAATCAGGACGTGGGATTTACGTATAATGTAACCGTAACCGAACTTTAAGTCTTCTGTTCTTCCAACGGTAGTGCATATACATTAAGAAATCTCATCACCAGATTCATCGTTTCCTTTAGGTAACGTTCACTGCCCTTAAACCATTCCGTGCCCCCTTTGACACCTTCTCGAGGATCATGACACCCCTTGGCCTTCAACTGTTTATGTATGACATTTTCTGCTAGCCGTCTCCACTTGACATCAATCGAATAGACGAGCTCGTACTTTTCATTGTTTCCATTTTCAAGTTCTTCCATTCTGCGATCAGCCAAATTTTTCGTCATTCCAATTTTGTATGTGAGCGGCTGATCTATCAAACCACGCTTATATGTGTACATATAAATTTGACCGGCACCTTCGTCGTTGGTTGGCCCTTGGCGGAATCGCTTCATCGCAGATTGACATAGCACTCCTTCGTCACCTTCTGCAATTTTGATATCTGCCCATGAATTAGGAGCTTTCTTATTAGGAGATTTCTTATCAGGAGATTTCTTATTAGGAGCGTTCTTAATGGGGTATGAAACTACCTTTTTAGGAAAAGGAGCTACCTCATTAGGAGATGATGCTACCTTATTCCGAGGTGAAGCTTCTTTATTAGGAGATGGTGCTATCTTATTGGGAGATGATGCTACCTCAGTGTCAGATGATGCTACCTTATTAGGAGATGGTTTCAGCTCAGTGTTTTTCAGCTCTTTTGAAGTATGCAGAAGACCAGGCAAAAACGATGAATCGAATTTATCCATGAGCCCCGGGTATTTTTCATATTCAATCCTTCTTCCTGATGGTTTTCGATCACAAACACTAGAGTTCAACTTCTTATTATTGACAAATTCATTTGATTTACTATCCGTGTGAGGGCTGTGATTCGGTTTTGGATTCGCAATTTTCAGGTATTCATCGGCAGTAGTTGGAGCACTGTTGGTAACAGCTTTTTCCTTCACTCCTGATGGTGTCCGTTTTATGGGCGTAGTGTTCGGTTTTTCAATACTACAAACTTGGTCATTCGCCTGTACTTTCGGAGTCACTTTCTCCGGCTTCGGAGATTTAACAGAATAGCTTTTGGGCTTAGTACTTTCGATTGTTTTAATTCTGTCAACCTTGCGATCACTTTTCACATTGTTCACCACTGGAGAATCGGTAGCGTGATTCCTTTGGCACGTAGTTCTGTTATGGCCAGGCCGTTTGCACAGCGAGCACGCCATTTCAAACTACACAATCGAACCTTATTCTTTCAAGTTATGAGTGTTACTAAAACACACAAAGCCAAAATGGTCAGAGATGAAGCATTCATTTCGTCGAACGGAATAACACAACTCCAGCCGATAAGATAAGCAAATCATTTCAAATAACATTCAGTTTATGTTTGTGAGAGGAACCATGATGAGTTTGTTTAGATATTTTGGTGGGATGAATCATGGAATATATTTAAGTTGAATGCAGAGGGGGGGCTGTTGCGTCATTAAGTATGAAGTCAAACGATGTGGATAATCCAACGGGGAACTTTCGTTCTTGATAAACGGTGATCACTGGTGGGAATTGAGCTAATGTCGAAAGTATTATAAATGTTTCCATTACGAACGGTGAACACATGCAAGAAATAGAATGGACATGTGTATTTATGCAAATAAATTTGATATTCACTGTGTGTACACGTGCTACATGCATAGCCATACACACAAAATAGCTTGCCATTAAACGGATGTTAATTTTAGCATTTTTGCAAAAATATTTGGAAAGCAAATGAACGGTGTACCTGTAGATTTTAGATTTTATCTTTATTGTGCTAAGCTTAGGCACAGATTATTATTTTACTGGACCGATGTTGAAGACGCTCGATTTATAAAACTATTGGTGCTACACGAACTGCAAAACGATATCTCAGACCTCGATGTAGTAAGCAAGGTTCGTACCGTTAGGAGCTGTCCATAAATGACGACGACCTAGAGGGGAGTTATTCGAAAACGGACAGGGGAGATGACGGTTTATTTCAGAGAGCTCCGAGCATCTCGTGGTTCGTGCTAAGATTTTTGTATTTCTTGTAATTTATCGTAGTTTGTTTTAGCAACATTCATACTTCTGTGTGGATCCACAACTTGTTTGATCCGTTGAGTGTTTATGGATTTATTAGCTCGAGCTACAGGGGAAGGAGGTCGAAAATTTCGACATTTTGGTGGACGTTATTTATGGACAGCCCCTTAACTCAATCTCGATCCGATATACCGTTTTACAGTTCTAGTATTTGAATAGCTATTGTTCATTCGTTAGACTTTATCACAATCGTTTTGGAATATTTTAAAAATTTCTTTTTCATGGACTAGACAGTTTGGGTTTATGTGTATTACAGTCAGCCAGAATTTACCAAATTTGTTTATGAAACAGATTTTACTGCTTGCCCCATGCGAAAGTTGAACATTACATAGCAATATGCACCCTGTGATAATGATCCATTACATGGTGGAACATTTTCGTTTAATTTCTCATACCTATGTAGCAGGCAGAGGCAGTAAACCAGGCAGAGGCAGTAAAACAGACTACATTGGATGCTGCTATGTAATTCGGAAACAACTTTTTGACTGAAGATAACTCACTTGTGTGTTTTTGAGCAATAAGCTTCGGTAATTGCTTTTCGACGAGTGTTGTTGTTTGACTCGCCTTCGGCTCAGAAATGCAAACTGTACACTTGTCGAAAAGAGAGTTACTGAAGCTTCTTGCTTAAAAAACACTTGTTGGTTCACTCATGCAATGAGCTACTATCACAGCATCCAACGTGAACTACTATCGAGTAGCTGGTTCGAAAAATATGAAATTTAATTGAAATAAATGAAACTTCGACAATTGCTGGTTGCAGCAGTGAAAGAATAATAGATTACATCGGATGCAGCGGAAACCATTCATTACATGAGGGATTCATTTTGTGATACACGGTGAACTCATGAGTGAGGCTTTGGAAACTGTTATTTTGACAAATGTAGAGTCCGATTCCACTTCAAAATAGTCCCAAAAAATGTCAAATACTCCCAGAAATTGTTTACCCCTCGCAGGTGAGGAGTGCGGAGGTTACGGACTGTTTTGAGAAATCAATTGCTCAACTCCACAGTCTTATAGACTGCGTTTGCGTTGTGCGTATGTGTTGACTTGATCTTTGTTTCATTTAAATTTTTATTCTAGCGAATTCAGACGATCGAATAATAGTAAAAGAATTAGCGGGTCATTATCGGGACGCAAGTCATTGTGTTCTCGCTTGTGCAGATATAAATTGTCGTAGGTGTTGTTAGTGAAAGCTGAACGTATTGATTGTTTTGATTTATTGGAATACGTGGCTTTAGTTTTGAAAGTTTTTTATTACCGAGCTTTCGCTCACATTCAGTGAGCTTCATCAGGGATGAAAAACCACCAGGAAAAACGTATATTGACAAGCCTAAATTTAAAGAAAGTAATCGCAGTTTGAGACTTGCGTCACTACGACCTATCGTTGTGACGCCATGAGGGAATTCTCTTTATGTAAATTTTCGTCTCTATAATACTTGCGTAACGGCTCCTTACGAAATACAATGGTGTCATGACGAGCTTGTGTGATTTTAAAACGGTAAAAAACATAAAAATATATTGCAAACCTACCTGTTATCGTTTGATATGACGGCTGGGATTCAAGCATTTGAAATGGATTTCTAACCGCAGACCAAGCCTGAAAGTTTAATGAAAAATGTTTTTCTTTTTATTGGCAACATTTAATTTGTAATTGTGAAATGTGGCCATGCAAATGAAACTTTTTAACAATAGAAGGGAATTGTAGACGACCTCATGTATTTACAGCTCTCTTTTTTTCTCAATTGAAAAAAGCATTGAATATTTTAAAACGAAACTGGAACGACATTGAACAAATATTTGCGTAAAAAGCATTACATCCAATACATTGGGTTCGCTTGGGTTTTCACCTAGGGGGGTTGGAGAATGAAAACATTGTGTACCTTTCCGATTCTCTGTTTATCGAATAGAAATTGGGTTTCGACTTCTGTCGAAAATGTCACAAAGTAGAGGCGGGTGCGAAAAGTTAAGTTCTTTTTTTTACGGGTTAGTGGTTTTGAGGAGAAGAGCTACCACTATTGCAATAACAACCCATCATTTAAAGGATTATCGCTGAAAAGGTCAACGACACACAAGAAGTGTGCACATTAAACGCTGTTCTTTCCAATTTTATGTTAATCACTTTGGGATGTGGTACTTTCGGGTTGAAACAAAAATATCGTCTTTGCCTTCCCACGTTTAGATATAAAAGAGGAAAATAGAAGTTTCCTGGTTGAGTTGCTGTATGCAAATGAATTCCAAAAAGGATTGTAAAATAATCAAAAAGTTGACTTAGCCTAGAGTTTTTTTTTTTTCAAATTTCTTTTAATCATCATTCCAGGTAATCTCTGAGTGGAATACAATGTAGCGGCACAATAAATATAAGCAAAAATAATCAATCAAATGTTAACACAATGTTAGTCCAAATATAAATTAAAGAACACTCGTCTAATCATTTAAACTAAAAAATTCGGATCAAATCCTCGTCATGAATAAATTAACATAAAACAAAAAAATAAAATAAATTCAAAACTGATATCACAGACATCAAAGATAAGGTAAAATAAAATCACAAAAAAAAAAATCACAGAGTTGCTGACTAATTAATGAACACATAAGGTGAAAGCGGCATAAAGTTCTCACTATCACGCATAACTTTCAGTCTCACCTTGACTTTAAAAGTCCTCAAAGACGTCTGACGTCGAATGTCACTATCAACACTATTGTACTCACTGACCGCAACAGAAATTGCAGCATTCGAAGAATTGGTTTGAGTTGACACCGAAGAGTACAAGTTAAAGTTGTGAATTTCAAGGTTCCTTCTTAACGACCGTCCATGCACTTCACCATTGGTTACAAAATGAAAGTTGTGCTTCGTTAGACCGCGAACCATTTTATGAACGTAAATAATCCTTTCAGCTTTAGCTAACTCAGTCAGCGGCAACAGTTTATAGCTGTACAAATACGTTGTCGAAGTGTATCGATCTAAACGGTAGACAGCCTTGATGCATCTGTTCTGAAGAATCTGTAGTTGATTCAGCTTGTAGGCTGCACAGTCGCCATAGATGGGAAGCATATATAAAAGATGACTGTGTACGTATGCAAAGTACAGCTGTTTCCTCTTGTCTACAGGAATGTATTTACTC
>JANTFA010150684.1:0-11216 GCA_026413405.1 Phytosciara flavipes | reverse complement strand
CACGGGACCTCTCGATTATGAGTCGAGAGCTCTAACGCTCAAGCCACGGGTTACTACAAAATGAAATTTACTTCAAAGTTTTTGTTCTTGGCACTTTTCCGCACTTAAAAACTATGAAGTTGGAGTTGGGAGGCTTTTTTGGCAAAACTCAGAGTAACATATTTTGCTAATGTTGAAATGAAGTTTCATTTGAAAGTTATCATAACTTCACAATGATATCAATGTCGAAATAATTAATATTCTGATCGAGGTAATTATGTGGGCAAAATTTGATTATTGGAAAAGTGGGAGAGTAGGACACTGTGGGACCACTGCTTTGTTTGGTCGGTACTTCATGACGGTCATATCTAATGTTGCAAAGGAAAACCGTTCTTGAATTTATCAGCTTCACTATTCTAGCTGCTATGATCCAAAAAATTCAAATCTTTAAAAATGCGCCAAGAACAACAACGAATTTCAAATTCGCTTTTGGTGTCAAAATGACAGCGACACATTCAGCACGGACTCAGCACCGAACAGTGTGATTATATAGAAACATTTTGATTTTTGTTTTGACGTGCTTAATTTGATGATGCACTTCTAGTAAGAAGAAAGCAAAAAAGATCTTCGCAACATTTTTCAAACGTCACGGCATTTAAGCAAAAAAAATTATATTCGAGGACCAAGCCTGATAACTATTTTCGCTACATAATATGAACTCGTCCTGATTATGGTAAGCCTAGGAAACAACTACAACACGGTAAGGTCACAATCAAAGATATTCAAAAATGAATAGGCAAAATAAAGTCAACAAAATTGGTACTTTTCCATAGGGTGGACGGTTTTTTGAACACTCGAACATGGACGATCAATCAGATCCGATTTTGGCTGAAGATGAGGAGAATTTCAAACCTTTGAAGACGGTGTTCCCATTCAGGTAAAATTGACTTATGAAACGTATCAGATGGGTAAAATGTTGATTAAAACAGCTGCATTGATTCCAACAATGAAAAAGGAGTAACAAAAACCCACAACGAATAGACGCTGTCCAAAGAAAGCGATGAATCATAAACAAAAAAATTTGATTACAGATAATAATTCACTTTACTCTTGAAGTATACAAGTGCTACTTATGTGACTAATTCATAGTGTAATCTCTATGTGTGTGTAAGTACAACCGATGTCGTATATCTGGCTCGGTACTTACACTCACGTCCTTTTTGTTTGTTCATTTTTATGGGATGTGGTGCAGTCCCTTGGACCTTTCGTGTTTGTCAAATAGGATGTAATTATTCACTAATTCTCAAGGGTATAATATTTTGAAGTAAGTTTAATCGGAAAATGATTCCTCAAACAAACACACTACTACAACTATTGACAGCATCGCTGGTTGTGGGTTCTTTTGAAAAACAGTCTACCGAAATGGGACGCACTGTTCATTGGACTTTTTGGTATGTGCCTAGAAAGGTACTCGGCCCTTTTTTTTCAAAAATTGCCGACGCTCATGTGACTGATGGCATGGGGTCAAAAACAGAAAAAGCGCACTTTTCTTATGGAAATTTCTCCGGGTATATGGAGGGCACAGGGTCCTAAGGGACGTCATTCGAAAGGTGTGGAAAGTAATTTCGGGGCCAATAGGGTTTTGAGGCTCTGTTTCTCTAATTCACATAAGGGGAGGATTACACAACTCAATAGCTTAGTGGTTAACTCGTCTGCTTTCAACTAAATGATTGATGTTGCCAGTGATTTCGATGGATTCCTAAATGTGGCAGAAAAAAAACGATTGTCAGACGTGTATACAAAACACAGCTGATTGGATTGGGTCTGTGGTAGTTGGTGGATAATGCTTTCGCACGGCTTGCCGGCAAATATATTGTTGGGGGAAGCTGGCATTCTACTCCAACTAGTTTCACTTCTATGTACATGATGGCACTCAACATCGATGTAACAGTAAGAATTGTCGGTAATGAAAGGATCTCTAAAAAGTAGATCCACAATCAGTGAAACTAGTAAATGATGATCTAGCCTCTGACCCGTCAAGGGTAATACGAAGTAATGAAATGCTTTGATAAGAAGAAGTAGTAGACCAGGCAAATGCATTGCTTGCCGGGTGAATGAGTCGCCATGTAGTAAGTCTAGTGCATATAACACTTGGGCTATAGAACGAGTCAATTTTTCATTTCCAATTAACATCTTAACAAGCACACTATACCCTCGCATAATGGGAAATAAATGATGAACGAAAATATTGACGATTGACACACACCATTCATAGTAATTTGAGTATTTTTGCACAGCTTTCACTTGTTGATATCATCGATCATATCATTGGTGGGAATTGGACTGGCTGCATGTTGGAAGGATGACAAACGCTGTGAAGCCTATTTCATAATGCTTTACCTGCGAGCTGCTTTCTGGCTTTTAACTTTTGTGCGTATTGGAACAGTTTCATTTTCCCAGACGAATCAAAAAGCCAAAATTTTATTTTTTATTTTCCTTCTACGCAGTTGTTTGATCGTTTGATTAAGCATCGACACGAGCAGCTCCGATTGAACGGATATCATGACTTCCATCGATCAACAGCTGCACACAAAGGAATCCCACTGTTCATTGTAAGAACTAAATAGTTTTACCGAAAAACGAAAAAATGACGGAAGCAATTTGCTTGCACTTTTTAGGTATCGCTGTGGAATACAGTTATTATGACCATACAAACCCTGATGCAACATTATTACGGACCAAATTTCGGATTCCACTGTGTTCAAGTGATGTGGTCGCCGATAGTTTACATTACTCTATTCTCATGTGTCGAAACAGTTATACTGGTTGCAGTTCACGGATCATACATAAGTAAGAGTTTTACTGTTTTTTTTTCTTCTGCGTTGCTGCCTTTATCGTTGATCTTTGCGTTTAACCACTTTAAACTCTGTTATACAAATTAAGCAAATTACTTTGTTTTAAATGTCTGACACAAATCGAAATTTTTTTTTTGTTCTGTTCTCTTTTGATACAAGAGTTGTTGCTTGTTTTGATTTGCACGTACTCAGCCGGCGTAACCTATGACAGAGGTGCTCCATTACATGCTATCAATAATTGAGGATAAGGCCAATTAGCGTTTCGTTTCATTGGTTACTTTACTAAGTGAGACTCGCACTAATCCTTATTTCCTAATTTTTATGAAAACCTCCTTTTTCCTGATTATTTTCCTTATTTCTATACTGTTAACTGAAAAGTAAATAAAAACCATAAGGGGGACCCGTACGAGTAATACGACATATGGCTGGTTGTCTATCAAAGGGACAACTCGTAAAATTACTCTGCAACACTCTGCATCTTTCGATCATTTCATTTTGACTGACCTCTTGTTAAAATTTCTTAGATGTGGGAAACAGTAATTATTCTCATCATTCCTCACGGTGGGGCTGAGTCGTTTTTAATAAGAGGGCGTTGCATATTGCGTTTCTCTTCTGAAGGGTCTTTATTGGATGAATTGAACTAAATTGTTTGAAAATCAAGGCATCTCAAGACGTAAAATTGTTTGGTATAGCAAAAAACAAATATTTTTTCAACGGCGACACTTCTCGTCGGCTGCTGGGTTTCAAGAAAAGTTGACCTAAATTACACGAAAAATGAAAAAACGACTGCAACCAATGTCAAACCTTTGGGCTATCTTTTTTTTGTGACGCATGAATGTTTAGATTTTGAAATTTGAAAATTTATTTTCTTCCAGTGAAAGTGCTCAATTTTAATTCACTGCAACTAGCTCCGGATGCATGTGGTGGTAGCCATTCAATTCATGGTGGCTCCGTTGGTCTTACACAAAGAGGTGCCGATGTTGCCGAGCTTCTTGAAAAACAGGTTAGCATACATTTGCATTTTACGAATTTAATTGTATTCTGTGTAACTTTCCATCCTTAGGCCGATTTGATCAATTACTTAAAGGATCATAATGATAGACTGAATGGGACAGTTTGGACGTTGAACGAAGAAGTTAAATTATTAAGAGAGAGACGATTGCAATGATTGTTATTTTTTACTTTCAGAGACATTTTTTCAATAAATACACAGAAAACCGTATTCGGTGACCGTTTTTCTTTTTATTTAGTGAAAAACTAACATTGAAAATACTCACAATTACCATCTCAACTCAACCACTCCGAGCCTACTGATGCCGACCATAGCCGTGGAGAATCGCCGAAAAAAATTATTTGTCGAAAAATCTTCTAAAAGTAGAAGAATCCCTTTTTTATGGTACATTTTGTAGAAGGAAGATGATCTAATGACTTTCTCCAAAATAAGTACACCGCCGTCATTCCATAATTTTTATGTTCAAACGAAATTATTGAAAAATCGGTGCATTTTGGAAGCATATCGTGGAGCAGTGTTTTGCTTAGAATGATATTTTGCGTTAATTTAGAAAAACTCGTCAAAACTCCAATCTTCCATTACTTCAGACTCAAAATGAGCGGACAAACGTGGTGATTTCACTTTGCTATTACGATTTTCGTCTACAGTTCAAGCTTTGAACTTGAATTTAGTTCATTTTGCGTTGTTTTATGTTTTGCTCAAAAGCAAACAAAGACACAAACTAATTCAAAGTGAACGCATTACAAACATAAACCAAAATTAAGGTAACGAAAACGGACGACTGTCTTAAGTACTGTCTGCTTTTCTTTCAAGCGTCAAAAACATTTGATGACAAACACTCCTAGTATGAAGAAATTGTAAAGCTGCACATACGTAAAATGACAAACTAAAAAATATTTTTGTTTTAAATTTCGCGCCTCTTAATGTAACCTTCTAGTCTCTGTAAGTCTATGCAAGAAATGTCAACGAAACAGAGTTCACAAAACCATGGAAATGGTTAAAAATGGATTAAAGAAAGTTGGAAACGAAAATGGTGCGAGGGATTTTTTTGAAAGTGGACCTGCCTCCGTCGGTCGGACCTATTTTATGGACTTCGGTTTTATATGTGTCCAGACAGCCCTGAGCCTGAATTGCAAGATGTCTACGTACCGTTGTAACCTCATTGTTAATTTATAGATAACTTAAGTCATTCGACGATATGCATTAAAACAACACATTCTCAAAGATATCTTTCACGAAACTGCCAGCTATGGACTTTGGGCATTGCCCAACCCAAGATTGCGCTCTAGATACGGGCATGCTCGCATGTATTTCCAGCGTCTATAGCGGGAGTTATTCAAAGACGAAAACTGTCTATTTTCGACCTTTGAACTAATTTCACCACACGCCAACTGACATAAAAATAAATGGACGCCAGTTCTGAACTATTCCTGGCTGGATGGAAAATGGAAGTGGCTGGATGAGAGATGGAAGTGGCTGGATGGAAAATGGAAGTGGCTGGATGAGGGCTTCAAGAAGAAACGAAGTGGCTGGATGGAAAATGGAAGTGGCTGGATGAGAGATGGAAGTGGCTGGACTTCAACCAGTTCTTTTTGTTGTCCGACGGGGGCAGGTCCTTTCAAAAAAATCTCTCTGCTCGGTTTTAAAAATTCGTCATTGTAGTCAAAATCTTAACGAAATCATTTTTGAAATATTTTCACTTGAAATACAAAGCAGACGTACCATCGTGCAATAATGACGGTGCATAAACACCGGAGATATTACGTTCTGAATTCTTGGATTTTTCATAGTTCAATACTGACTTTCACCGAACAATAAAAACATTCTTTCAACTGACTCTTTATTGTTCTATCGATCTATGGTAGACACGAATTCGAAATTCGATAGTCAATCGCTATGCAATTTTGAGAAACCTCCTCAGGGCACAACCATTTAGGATTTAGGTTTGATTCATCGTTATCCCAGACAAAATGTGAATTTCGATTTATTAATCAAATAATTTTCAAAACAATTTCTTCGGCCCATTCCATGCGTTGTCTACATTACTTCTTGGAATTTTACAAAAGTCAACTGAACCAAAAAAGAATGTTTCGACAGTTTTCGCGGACTTTATGTTAGGCTCTATGGAATTTCCGCCCCAGTTCTTATCAGTCTACAACACAAACACACTAGCCGCCTAGTTGCGAATGGGACTAGAGGTATTCTGATAAAATTAAATTAAAAGAGAAGCAGCTGATTTTATGTAATTTTTGTTTTCAAAATATCGTTTTTTACAAGCTGCGTCATTGTGGGCAGCCCTTCTTGTAGAGGCTGCATAATATTTCACTATTGTAAGTGGGTTTGTGCGAACTTCGAGAAGTTTATTTACATATTTAATAACTTTTACATTCAATTTTACTGCTGATTTTTACTATTTCATCATTTTATCGTCTGCCTTCGATTCACGTTTTGGACGACCTATTTTGTCATCACTGAGCGATTTTCCATACCTGCAATCATGTGCTAATGTCCGAGGTCCTAGAACGATAAGTTTCAGACAATTCTCGTTTTTGCATTCACCTAATGCACTATCATTGACTCACCCCAATGCAACGGACCTTCTAGCAACAAAGGTGCAGCTCTCACACGTTGTCTCATTATTTCCATTTTTATCTGATGCTCTTCGTAATGTAATTTTTGTTCGGCACGTCTCGTTGCTAATCGTAATGATATATCCTCGTCATTCGTATGGCTGCAATAGAACAAAAATGAATTATTTGGAGAAAAAAACAGAAAAGATCGTAACAGACGCTACGAGAGATCACCGTACGATTCTGTGTAACTAGCTTACGTAGCCCTAGTACCTACGCAACCCACAACTTGCATACTTAATACAAAAAAAACTGTATGAAACATATGCGTTGTGTAAATCGCGATTCTGAATAGCACGCACGAAGCGCAGCCTCAATTAGGTCGAAGAGCCTTAAAGTAGTGGCCTCATTTTGGTCCAAAGTTCTGAATCCCTTTTTACCGATATTCATTTCGGAATATATTCAAAAAACGCTGAAACACTTGAAGGGCTCTTCTAGCTCAGGCATGAGCCAACCGAAAATGCTTATCTTCGAGCTTGACCTCACAATATCGACTATCTTTCAGGGAAAATTATTGAAATCGGATTGAATTTACTCGATCTGGACATTTTTTTATTGTTTATTGGGCATCTGTATGCATCCTCCACCGTCCGCGTCCGGCTCAAATTCCGATTGTTACATACACTGCATAATAAACCTAATTGCCCTTTATACATCGGAAGGACTGAAAACTATCCGCTCGATTTGAGAGAACTTCTGTTCATCTATATTTATCCAGATTCATTCATCGTCGATCTGGGAAAAGTGTTTAATTTACTGAATCCACAGACGGACGATGATGATGACGTAAAAATAAACTTTTTTGTGTTTTAAGAGGGAATTGAAAATTAGAGCTGATATGGTAAAGCTTTAACGGCTCACTGTATACTCTGTAAAAGGTACCATGTTCAAGCTTACTCGTAATACAATGATTTCCATCCAAGGCTTTTCCTTATACCCCAACTTGTCCGACGACCACTGTCCTTGGGAGCATTTTTCTCTGATTTCATGGACATTTCCGATAATTTTTTTCTTGCCCATTCTACTCGCAAATTTGCTGCTAAATTAGGCCGAGCTGATGGATAAATTGGGATTGGTGATGTTTGATTAGACGATTTGCTGCTCACGATATTCGATATGGAGTAGGTGGTGGACTACAAATAGATTCTGTTATTCGAAACGAAAAATTGTCGATTCAAAAATTACCTTTGAGCACCGCGTTGCACTTCTCTTTTCCGTTTCGAATTGAAATGGATTTGGACATGTTGTTATGAATTCGTCGTCCTTGTTGCCGTTGTACCACTTTGCTGCCTTCGTTCCTTTCCTCCGTTTGCTCACTCTTTTCACTGAAATCGGGCTGCTTTTGTCTGACTTAGGAGAATCCTTGATTCGTTTCTTCATGGACGGTGGCAATGACGATATTTTTAACAGCTCTTCAGCCCGCAATTTTCGATTCATAGCGTGAAAACAGTCATCTTCCCACATTTTGTGATAAAAATAGTTGCTGAACAGATTCTTCGGGCAAGGTTTGGCCTGAAAACAACCAGTTTTCATTTGATTGTTCGGAGTTGTTAGCTGGGGAGATGTATGACTTCGTCTGATATGACAATGGGGCCTTTCGTTGAATTGAAACGGTTTCATTTGAGACTGTAACTCTATAGTTGAATTGAGTTTAGCCAATTCGCTCCTAGAAAATGGGTTTCATTCAATCATATAGCAGAGAGGACTTCTCAGATCCAGCGTGATACTCACTTATGTGCTTTCTCCGCAAGTATACGATCGTAGATCGGAATCCTTGAAGTTAGTGGTATACTATGGTTGGTTGAAAGTTTACCTTCATCGTAAAATTCTTTGTCATTGTCAAAAAGATGCTGCGGATCACTCATTGTGTGCATTCTATCTTCCCTTTTTTTTGAAAAAAACGAAAATCTTAAAATTAAGTGGAAAATCAATCTATGTGCTGACACAATACCTTAAAGTCATTTTAAAGGGTTGCGGTACAGTTAGCCTCGATGGACTCACTGACTTACTGCGATAAGACTTTACATCGTTAATTTCACAATGTCCTTTCGCACCACTGACCTGTACCATTGGCTTATTGCTAACCAAGCATTTATTTAAACTATTGTTGAGCTCATCGTTCTTTGTCATCAATCCAGCAAAGTCAATGTCCGCATTTTTGCGACTCGAAACGGAGATAGAATCACATTGAATATCAGGATTATCTAATTTCCGTACGAAACTGTCACTTTTATCTGGGAATATTTCACATTGTCGTTGCTTCAACATCAACAATTGGTTTTGAAATTCGTATTCAGATAGATGGTTAATGTCCCGATAGTCTTGAATGGGATTTTTTTTATTAAAATCTATTGCTGTGCATCACAATGCAATGAAAACTAAAATATACCAACCGGGAATGCTGTCGTAAAATGTAATTATTGTGTACAAGTCATTGTCCTTTGGTCTATGCACTTTTTTTGGCGAATTGGTTTCTTTAAAATGGTTCACTTGACGGTGGTATTTACTGCTGAAGCCCTCCAGTGTGTTGTACTTTTTAGCTTTGAAGTATCTATTTTCACTGATTGGCATTTTCACACTTCTGTAGTTTTGTCGATAAGGTATTTTCTTTATCGAGAAAATCGTTTGTGGTTTGAAAGTGAATATTTTTCGTTGGACTGAAATGGGTGCCATAGTAACGATAACACTATAAAATCAATCTTAATCGCTCATATTATAGCCTATATGACATCATCATTGCCGAGAGACTATACATCGAGTCGATTCGTCATTTATTATAAAAACGCTCGCGACTTCCCCACAAAGCCTAAAAAGCTCATATTGTCCAAGGCTATATACTAAGGTGGTCTTGCCACCCGCATTTTTGCAGTTAAATATGGTGTCACACCTTTCGCATACAA
Organism: Phytosciara flavipes; assembly: GCA_026413405.1. Taxonomy (NCBI): domain Eukaryota; kingdom Metazoa; phylum Arthropoda; class Insecta; order Diptera; family Sciaridae; genus Phytosciara; species Phytosciara flavipes. Next base: position 1,840 of record JANTFA010150684.1, on the reverse strand, counting down.
TACAACTCACAAAAAATAAGTTTGTATGGCGAGGTGAAATTTGTACATGAAAAGTGGTGTGGCAGCCGAGTCTTATTGGCAAGTCCTTCTTAGTGTATAGCCTTGAATTTGTCATCTGATAGTTGCCACACAGTACCGGACTGCCTCGGGGGCTTCATACAACTCAACTGCAAGAGGCCCACAAATTAAATATTCTCATACGAAAATCGAAAAGGCCCATCGGGAATCGCCTTCATCATATTGATCGAAACTGGACTTCATCAGGCAATTTTCGATGGACTACGACGTCACTCAATTATTACAGTGCGCTATAGTGGAAACAAAAGTGTTTTGAGGCGACTGGGCTGATATTTATCTCCGGTTTTTGCTTCTTCTTCGTATTTTTTGCCTGTCCTGTATGCCTTTCTTATTGATCGTGTTACGGGTCTCTCAATTCGCAATTTCATCCTTCTCTTCTTATGTTAGCCCGAATCGATTTTGTCGCTTTCGCATTTGGCGGCCGGCCCAACTGTGCTTTGATCTTCCCCTTATACTTTAGGTATGTCTATCGAAAGAAGAGTTATGTAACATTTAACGTAAGATATTTTTGTAGCGATCAGCCAGTGAGGCTACACCGTTGAAAATGAATAAATATATTACTAAGTGATCCGGATTCCGAGAGGGGTCTTTGAATCTGGTTTTTCTTGTCTGTTCATGCGCAGGATAGCTTGCGTAAAATGAAACCAATCTTGATTGAACTTTTACCTCGATTTGTTTTACTCAAGTTATCCTGCGGACAACAGAGATCTGACAACAGCAGAGATGAAAATGTGCCGCATGACCCTTGGTGTCACAAAATTGGATCACATCAAGAGTGCACGTAACCATCGTCGGCAAAGGCGAAAATGAAAAAAACGAATGGTTTGCTCAATGCTGTATACAGTATACTGTTGTGGAGGAAGCCCCGATCGCCATTTTATTAGTTACGCGAAAACACACAACCTTCGATGATTTTATTTACAAAAATATTCACCACATCATCACGACGACGCTAATCATCAAAGTAGGTAATGCTTTCCAGGCAAAAGTGCGATCGTAGTCAGCTGTCAAAAAGAATACTATTTTGTATGAAATTTTGGCTGCTAGTGACATTTTCCTTATACAAAATGTGTCATTTTGTGAATCATTGTGAATGACGCTGGCGCGAGGTTCCTCGTGACCGAAATTTTATCCCCAATTTTCAACAGTGCAAAATTTGTATGGTACACGGTCCAGTTCCAGTACTCTATTTAGAGGACCACTCATGCCTGGAGAGCATTGCAGTTGGTGAATTTGTGTATGAAATCCGTCATACTACCGTCAGTTGGGGGTGTAACCCGCGTACCTGTATCGAGGTGACTTCCGTGACAGTATATGGGCTAGTAGTTTGCTAAAGCCTACTCCCACGATGAAAGCGATGTGGCAAGAAAAATTCATTCGATAGACATCCCTAGAGTAAAAGGGGAAGACCAAAACACAATTGGGCTGGTCAAATGCGACAGCGACAAAAGCGATTCGGGCTAACACAAGATGAGAATGAGGAAATTGCGAATGCGTAACACGATCGATGAGAAAGTCATACCGGCCATGAACTGAATTACATATTCAAAACGCTGAATCGATACCTTACTTTTTAAAATTGCAAATGGGTTTACTACCAACTCAACAAAAAAAATGTATTTTCTTCAAGTTGACTTTGCACACAATCTGTAACGAGTGCGTTATCAATTTTGTGTACCACCCGCCTTCGTGTAAGCCAATGAAAGTATAAACCCAGGTATGGTCGAATGTCAAACTTTGTATGGAGTGGAGGACATAGCGA
>JANTFA010150662.1:0-11222 GCA_026413405.1 Phytosciara flavipes | reverse complement strand
GTCGAGTTAACCACTACGTTGTTTATAATCCACATACATTTTTCTCAAACCGCATCTGGTTTTTATAAAGAGATAAACACATTTACTTGTTGGAAATCCCAACGGGTGAGCGGAAACAAGATGAGGAATCCGACAGATCGTTAGGGAGTGGCGACTCGAATCAAGATTCGGTATTGAAGCGATTTTTTTTTTCGATGATGCGATCCCTCAAGTTTTCTTAAATTCAAAGAAAGCCCGACGTAAGATTAGGGCTTTGATCAATCTAAAGTCTGACTCCTTACGTTAAGTCTCCTCACCTCGCTCTACGACTTGTATAAGAGCAACTGGGATTCTTATTTTCTCCAATCAGATATCCACTCTCGATCGAATTGAAAAAATTAACAGAACAAAAATTTCTTCTTCCATCTCAAATTTCGAATCAATAAAGTTTTTATAAAAACTGTGGTGAGCTCTATGAAGGCATCAAATTATAGATTAGAAAGATTGGCCCAGAGCGCTGAATAAGTTCGGTCCAGGGCGCTGAAAAGCTTAACCCGGCCCTGATTACAATCAATGTATTACACGTATTACATTTCACCGAAAACCATATCACCATATTCTTTGTTTCTTGTTTGCAACGTAGATGAGATTCCTAATTTGAATTTTGAGTGAGCGGGAAGTTGCTGAACATAATGAAGATGAGACGAACAGATGTTTTCCAAAGAATTCCGCTCGTTTGCCCAGTAGAAAAATTATAAAAATATTATGACCTAAAATAAAAGTCTGCTCAGTACAGCGGGTATGGCGCGTTTAATGAAAACACAGCAACGAGAGCAACTCACTTGCTTTTGAATTCTACCGATTTTGTACATGTCTGCCTAATGCTTTCACAAAGTTGTTAGTGTTTACAAGGAGCGAAGAAGAAATTTCTCAACAAATTGGCAAGGAACCATCTACTTTCCACAAAAATATTAAATCTGTCTTGAGGCTGGCCTCAACAAAAAAAAGAATTTTAATCGTAATGTATCCAAAAAGTTGCGCCAGGTTTGTGTTAAGTAGCCCTATGTGAGCTGTAATGCGTGTCCAGTGAAACCAGATCAGACGCTACCCCATGCAAAAAAATTTGTTTGTAGAAATTTCACTACGATTGCGAAACATTTCCGTCTTGAATATGTAACGTCTTTCCTGTTCAAACCGTCCAAACTGGACTGTAGTATGATTAGTGTCCTAACTTAGGTTCAGGCTCAGGCTTTAGTGCCCATTTTTGGATGAAACTTACTCAAAATATTGACAAAAATCGAATTCCACGTGTTACAAATGTAAGATCAAGAGTGAAGGCATTATACTCTCGTACTTCATAAGGGCTAAAAAATAAATTTCCCGAAACGAAGGCTGTTCACATCACAAGTTTAGCCTCCTCGTCAAACAAACATGACAAAACTGATGCAAGTCTTGTTTATACCATGGATGTTAAAAAGTAATGAGTTTTTGAAGAATGCCGCCCTTTCGCCCCAGTGTAAAACTTAAACGACTCACAACATTATGACCTAAAAAAACGTCGACCCAACGAGCATGGTATGTTCAATGACAACTGTTTTGATTTTGAATTCTACCGAATTTGTGTCATCTTTACCGGGCTCTTTTGTTAGGTTGTTTAAGTTTGTTGATAGAAAAAACAACCAATTTGTAACGTGTAAAGAATCCTGGGCACTTCTATTACTCGTTGATAATGAGGGCTTTCAGACAATTCAATCGGAATTACTCGCAACATTCGCCGAACCGTGCAAAACTGTTGTCCGAATTATCGGTAAGCCTTTGTGTTTGAAAGGATTCTTCAGAGCTGCACGCTAGTGTTGTTGTTGTTGGAGTCATCTGGTTTGAGTTATCCCTAAATCAATTGCAGGCCTTCTTGACATGGACACCTGATCAATTTGCAATCCAAAATGTTGCGGACAACTTGAGTATCGTAGAATTTTTTCGGAAATTGAACGAGATTCTTCTGACGAACGAAGTGAATTGCGGTAAGTTCAATCCAATTGGGTTGTAAAGTTCACTGAAGTTTCACACCCGTGACTTTTTGTTTCACAGATTACCATTGGACGGTGTTTAAAGTGATCAGCATTGCGGTCAACAACGCAGAGACGCGCCAGTATCTTGTCGATACTGTCAGAATCATAACAGGAATTGCGAATTATGCGGTGAAAGCATCTTCATCGCTGACAGAAGTGAGTACAGCCAGAAAAATATCGAACGAAAGGGACAACAATTCTAATTTCAAAACAAAACAGGAAAAACAGATTCAGCTGTGGACACTGGTCGATCGAATTACAACTGGCATGACTATTGTAACCGAAGAACCACATCTAGCCAATTTGATCGACCATTTAGTGACATCGGTGAAACAGGCTGATTCGAGCAAGGACATCAAAATGCTTCAAGTCTCAATTTTGACGAATCTATGTTTCAAAAATGAAGTTGCCGTTGCGTGCCTGTTACGGTTCACCAAAGCAAAAGAGCTGCTTCGAGCCATCGAAGAGCACAAAGTGTTTTGGGGTAAGATGTCAATGGCCTTGGCTCGATTCGATTCAACGATGCTTGAATTTGAGTTGCATTTTAATTTGAAAACGATCTTCGCCGTTGAATATTTTTCAAAACTGATGCGAAGCAACGATCACCGACTGTTGCGAAATGTATTGGACATGTTGGTCGTTGGGTTCGATCGAGACGAACATTCAAGGCAGACTATGCAACAGTTTGATTTTAAGGAGAGCATCGATGCCGTCTTGACAGTAAGTGAAATGCGAACGATTTTTCTTTCCTGTTTAATTTGCAGCGATCTCATTTTCCGTTTAGTTAATCGACAATTCAGAAATTAGTTTTCAAAACTTCGAGCTAATGAGCACGTTCCTGGGAATAGTCAATTCAATATTGTCGGTGTCAAGTGAGTGCCACAGCTTGTTTCGATTACGTCCGAAGAATCATTAATGTGAAATCCTTTTTCCTTCTTTTCAATTTCAAGATAAAACGCTGGAGTCAACCATACCACGACTTTTCAAACTCATAATCGATAACACAAACGCCGCTAACATTTTGTCCGAAGCGATAAAAACAGTCCGCTTGGTAGCATCCACAGTTACAGACTCAACGCAGCTGATTCCATTCATTGTCCTACTGATCGAAAACATTCAATCCCATCAGCACGATTTGCCAGCTACCACCGAAATTTATCAGCTGCTCATCGAATTGTATGCAAAATATCCCAGAATTGCCTTACCCGAAGACATAATCATCAAATCGATTGACACGGAGACGTGGTCGTATAGGTTGACCGACAGTAATTTGGCCATGCAAATCTATCGGTTGCAGTGGATGCTTTGTTACACCAACATGAGTGAAGAGGTCATTTTTCAGCGGAAAGTGGCAGACATAATGAGCAAGAAGGATGTGCATCACATATTGGCTAGTGGGATGAAAAGCTCCGATGAAGGTTTGTACCGATTTTCGTCGGACTGCGGTACAGTGAACTAAAAGTCTGAAAACTTTTTTGCTTTGTCTAGGAATCTGTGCGATGACAATGGAACTCATTAAGTCGCAGCACTTTCCCATACACTCAGTATCGAAGGTAAGCTTTTTGTATAACGTGGAACTTGTGTCAAGGACTAACGGCAAATTCAACATTCAGATTTTGTCGGCATCATTTACACCGATCGCACCAACTAATGATCGAGATTGTCGGTCACCCGTTGAAATTGTACGACCATATTTCTCTGCATCACTGGAGACGCGACTGAACAATGAAGTGGATCGGCTAAAACTTAGAACTGAAAATACGGTAAGCGAATGGTCGAATGACTTCGGATCACACATCTTAACGAGCGATTTATCCTTCTGGTTTTCCAGAACGTTGGGATGAATGATTACATAAGTATGCTGGAATATCAGAATATTGTTTCCAATGCCAAGCAAGAGAACCTGCAGACACAAATAAAGGCGTTGAGTGACATGGTAAGTTGTTGACTTTATGCTTTCGGTACTCCTTGAAAAATGTCGTTCTTGTGTAGTAGCCAACGTTTGGTTAACATTTTGTTTGAAAGAAATTGAGTTTATTAGTCCACTACACTGTCAAGAGACGTCGGTCTTCTCAAGCAATCTTTACATTTTTGTTATATTTTGCTACCTATATTTTTCTGACTAAATAGACTGAATCGGATGCGACTGCATGACATTAGACTGTCTCTGTGATACTAACTTCAATTTAGTCTACTTGAAACCATATGGTTTGAGAAACACTTAGTTCTGCTTATTCCATTCAACCCAAGAAGTGCGACACACCTCGGCTTTCGACATACCTTTTGACCCCTTCGTACTCGATTCTGTATGGAAATAGGTCAGATTCTTTAGCACCACCTTCCCTCTAAGCGCTGTACGTACTGTATGGATGACACCTTCTCATAAAATAAACCCTTGGAATGGGATGCAGGTGGATGAGGTTGACTCAAATACCCTCAAAACACTGGACAAAAGTACCCTTATTCCGACCATTGTTCATACCATCCATCTCGTGACAAAGTGACGCATCTCGATGCAGAGTCTTGGTATTTTCGACCAATCTCAATCCAGACGAAACTTGGTGTATGTAGGTCAACAAGAAGCACAGTTACAGCGGATAAAATTTTGAACTTATGAGATGCGTGATGCGTCACTTTGACACGAGATGGACGATGCAGCAGGAGTTCGTCTACGAAATTCGAGGGATCGAAATTAGACGTTGTACCTTGAGAATATCGTAACACTATGTCAAGTCGAATACACACTAACATCTAGTGTCAAATGAAAGTACGACATTTCTATTGCTCTAACCGGTTCTAATGCATGGGTTACCATTAAAACGATTTCTTCCATCTTCTTCATCCAGAAGACCAGAAACTACCGCTACCGGTCTAGATTAGACTTACGAGAGGCTTCCACAAATTAATTGAAGCGAAAACACAGATCAGAGATCCTTTGCATCCCACTCTTGAAACTTGCTGGTTCTGTCACTGGAGTCTCGCAGTTTTTGAAGTTTTTGAGCTTCACATCTAAATATGGTAGATGGATGCTCATCATGAAGTTTAGTAATACCTGAAGGTTTCATACCCTAAGGCTGGTGTAAAGAGAACGATCACTAAACATTTGTACACAAGAACAGAACCTCCACCAAAATCTGAGATAATCTGAGCTATTTATGGGCAGTTTAAGTTTTGAACCTACTCCAATCGCTAGAAACCAAAATTTACATTTTTCAGAATACACTTCAATTGAACGAAATCGGTGGCCTGAATCTAACCATTCGAAACTGTCTGAACAAAATCAGTGAATTGGAATCGAAATTAGAGAAGTAAAACAATTGGCCTTGAATGGGCCTCATCAAGCAGATTTTAATATTCTTCAATGAAACTCCCTTTTCAGCTCAAAGAAATGTTCCGACAGTATGAAGAGTGCATATCATTCGTTGAAAATCAAATATGACTATGTGACGACAAAATTCACCGATTTAAACAAAAAGTATGATGCGTTGCGCAGAGAAAGTGAACGATTTACGGCAGTGAAAACGCGTAAGTGTTAAACAGAAGATTTGGCTCGATCACAAGTTGTAAAAAATTTCAAATTTTTTCCATTCCAATCAAAGAACAAATTGCTGACCTGACCACTCAGTATGAAAATGAACGTGAGCTGCATGTAAGTTCGGAATTTTTGTTATTTTTTTCGAGTCCTATCACTCTATCGGACTATCAATTTTCAAGGCCGCCAATCTCGCTCAATTGAAAAAAGACCATGAGCGCGAAAAACTGGATCTGGAAGGGCGGCATGGGAAGCTGCTTCAAGAGTTGACCGAAAAACACGAGCGGAAAGAAAAAAAACTGATGGCTACACACGAACAAGATCTGAAGAAATATGTACGTGTGTGATGGTTTTTGCTCGCATTCGGTTTGGGATTAATGAGAAAAATTTTATTTTCAGTCAGCGAAACGGAATGAGATGAAGAAAAACTTTGAACAGGAAAAGGCCGAACTTTTAGATGCACATAAAAAGGAAACACAAACGGCTGTAAGGATTGAATACTTTTGTGGGTTCCCCTTTTTTTATAATTATTTGTGTTTGTAGCACGCCAAAATTGAAAACTTGGAAAAGGAACTTGCTAACAAAATCGAACAGGTCAAGAACAATTTACGGGTAAGTTTTTGCTGGGAATAATTTTCGCCCAAATTGAAATAATTTCCTATGATGATTCGTTTCAGGAAATAGATGAAAAAAGTCGCGCTTTGGAGGAGGCTCATTCAGAAATTAGAGTACATATGAAAAAGAATGAGTCGATTCTGGATTTATTAAAAGGGAATAAATGAACAAACTTGTAACTTACGCACTCGATCAATACACACGATTCAATGTCAAAAAAACAAATAAAATATTTCTGTGGAATCAACGCGCACAGTTGAGAGAGTTTAGTAAGTTCAGATCTCTTGCTTTACAGTAAAACATTTTACTGTCCACCAATTACTTCTGGGATAAAACTCAACCAAATAACGGAAGTGTTGAAAATCTTCTTAGAAATGACAAATGAGGCATCGAAGGTGAGTTGTTTCAATCGTATACTTATCACCGACCGTTTTTGCAAAGTTTTAACCTAAGCGATCCCAGATTCAAGTGTAATCGGGAATCGGGAGCCCTAAAATACGAAGCCTTGATCTTTCCTAGAGCTGATCAATTCTATCAGTCAAGATGTCTCAAGTTTTACGATGACAAGTGGAAATGCCGATGCACCCATTGCCTTCAGCTCTGTATGAATTTTCTGCACTTGTCAAGACAAAAATTTGGAAGCAGTTACATAATGTACCAATAATACTAGCGCAATAGGGAATTTTAGGACAAGCAACGAAGCATTCATTTGGGCAATTCATTTTTAATTGACATGAAACATGAGCCAAAAATGAACGTAACTGGTTTTTCTGTGAATTCGTTTAAAATACGAAACGTACAGCCGCTCACAATAGAATTATGAAATGGTAGACCCTTACTTGTTATCAGTCAAAATCCATAAATGAAGGGAAATGTGACGTCAGTCCGTGTTTGCACCTGAACGCACAAAATTAAACAACTAAAAGTTTACAGTCCGTAAAATTTTTCAACGGCATCGTAGAAGCTGGTGAAGTCAGTGAGATAAGAAACGATACCGTCAATAAATGTTGCGCCACAGCTCACCACATATCGAAAGTTGTGGTTTTCCAGCATCAGATGACGCCTCCATCTGACTTCGCAGCCCCTTATACAAAAATTATCCTCTCAACTTCCTCTACAACATAATATCAACAGTTACCTTTTTACCCGAAAATGTTCGTACGCGAAACGAGCACACGTTATTCAAAGCATCGTTTGTCTTAGAATCGCGAGAAGAATCTACTTCTGGAAGAGGCTAACAAAGTATTTCGGAACATCAATGAAATAGGCTCATTTGTTTTTAAGGGCTCGTGCAAGAATGACGTTCACACGTTTTCCAGATTTTTGAACCCCCTCCTCCGTCGTTCACATATTTCCTATACCTACAACATGGCTTGCCTCGTTTTCTCCAACTCCCCTCTCATGTGGACGTCGTTATTGTATGAGCCTTCAGGCTCCTGATCACCGATTCGGATACACCGTTGGACTTCTACGGATGCCTACTTTTTTGGAGATAGGTGGACAACAGGGGACAACTTCAAAATTTGCTGTGTTATGGTGCCGACTGTACGACAACATTCTTTTAGTATTGGGACTTGCGTCACAGGCGGAGGTGATTTATCACAATAAATAAAAAATTTTCGATAAAACATGTCGAGCACCTCACACACAAACATTTTAAGCGCCTGACAAAATTGAATCGATTTGGCGTCGTTTCTTGTGAACAAAAATAGTTTCAAAATGTTCGAAAACTGTTAAAAAATGAATATGCATTTGTTGCATAAGACGTTGTATGAACCTCGGTGCACTAGCTTAGCCTGGTTTCACAAAGATTTATTGTGAGTGGTAGCATAGGTAGCATTTTTACAAAATTACTTGCAAATTATTGGAATGGAGTTCTTAATTGATAAGCAGCACAGTCTGAGGACCATTTTTGACTTTGGCAGAACTTTTTTAATTTACCGTTTTATTCAGCTATATTAATGCTCTACAGGCATGAGTGGTCCTCTAAATAGAGTACGGAAACTGGACAGATATTTTGCACTGTAAAAAGAGTAAAGATAAAATTTCATACAAATGAGTACTATATTTGGCAGCTGACTTTGATCACACTTTTGCCTGGAGAGCATTGGCTATATACAAGTCTGAATTCACTAGCTGTTGCTTCTCGATGGGGCAGCTGTTGTATATTTCGGATTACATGAGTTGGAATCTCTGGGAAAAATCTTTGGCTTTTAAAATAAAAGAGTGGAAAAATGTGAAAGAAACAGCTCTGTCTATTGAGTAGAATTCCCGATCCTGTCATATGGAAATTCATTTCACTGTTCACCGCATATGAGGATGACGGTGTTGTAAATGAGACATGCGGTCACGACAACTCTCACATGTGACCTGTTGTACAGAATAATTGAAGACCAACGTTTGACTTATTTGTCTTATTAATTACTTTAAAAGACAACATTCTATCTATTCCACTGTTCAACAGTAAAATTCAATTGTATTAGAACGTTGTGCACTTGAGAGTCTCTTTTTGAGAAATCAATTCCTTAAAGTTTCTCGAATTTCTTGAAATGTCGTTTTTCAAGAAATTCAAGAAAATTTGCAAGAAATCCATTTCTCAGAAATGGGCTTCGCTACTTAATATCATTACGATCCAAATTCGATCATCTCTTTTAATTTAATCTCGAGGTCATCACAAACGAACCGAGCCACTTTATTTTATGTTTGCGAAAAAGTTGGACAATAATTTACATTATCTTTCAACACGTGTAAGTCTGTCACACATTTAAATAAGACATTTTCTTGCTGTTGATGTCAATTAAATCCACACAATTAATGGACACGTCCTATTTGATACAATGAATCGATTTTAATAATGACATCAAATTGTTATTACAATTTACTAGTCCACTACATTATGAATGTTGATCTGGTTGTTCGTACACTCATTGGTGATACAGTTTTGTCCTGCTTGAAATGTATAAAAGAATGGATCGGATCGGTTATCAATTCAGAATTTACTTGTTATTCGCTTAAAGCAGTCAAGTGTTGTAAAACAAAAATCAAACTACCATTATGAAGGTAATGGGAACGGTCTCCTCAGAGATCTGGTGATCTGATTTGTATTTTTCGTAGTTTCGATAAAGTGCACTGTGCCGTGGAAAAGAGATTAATTTCGGAAAATTTGTTTGCTTACTTTACAGTTCACAATTGCTGTAGTCATGATGGTTTTAGCCGTTTCTGCTAAAGCTGGTTTTGCCCCTGTCGCCCCATTGGCTTATACTTTACCGTATGCCGCTCCATATCAATACACTCCATTGCCATACGCCGCTCGTTCTCAGCCTCTGGCATATGGGGCCGCACCAGCATTCTACAACTACAATTATGCACCAGCTGCTCAAACTTATGCTGAAGTCCGTTCTTCAGCTGCCATCGTTCCATTTGCAGCTCAATGGTAAAATCATTGTGGTGCATTCTGGTAAAAATCTTTTTTTTAATTCTCAGCAACAAATAGTTATTTGTACACACAAATTTGTAAAATCTTTTCGGTGAAATAAAGAAAATTGCAAGAGAAATATTTTGTCTGAACTCCATGGGTTTGTAAAAGAAACAAAGGATAATTCCTCACAACTTTTTGATAACATATTCACTGCACCATTGGAAAATTAATCTCTACCTCCTCGTTGACAGTAAAAGTGATTTCCTTTACGAAATTTTTAGGAATTTTTGATTTTTCGTGGTTGCATCACTCGCCTTCGGCTCGAGCGAACTGTAAGCACCATACTTGACACTAAACGACTTCTTTAAACGTTGGGGGATCAAATGACACTTATTTAACTCTTTTATGCGCAACGTGATCACTCCATTCTTAGCGAGTTCGGGCATATGAAGGCGAGTCTGAAGGTGGTGTTAAGCCAATTTGTATTTTCAGAAAGATCAATAGAATTTGAAGAAATGTGAAAGGAACTAACGACTTATTGAGAAAATTAGGCTGGTAATGGAAATGGTTGGCTATTCATAAATGCTGGGCGCCTGCAATGCAGGGCGTGAAGAAAAAAGCTCACCCACAGGCTCGGGGGTTTGGGATCAGAGCCCACGTACGTAAAAAAAGAATAATATTAGGAAAAGGTGGATCGAAATAGCTATCTGAGGCCGACTTAGGCTAAATTACAAATTGCATAAGCCTGTGTAATTCATGAACTATCGGATACTACTCAATAGAAACGATTTAATGACTTATTTGGTAGAAATTGAAGAAATTATTAGTGGAATTTTTCATTATCATAGAGGTCTGAGCACGAAAAATTCATAGAAATCAATTGTAAACGAGTCCTTGGACACTAAAGTTTTGCTCAAAATAACGTAAAGTAAGTATACGTAGCCTCCAAACGCTAAATTTCAGTCGACCTAAAAAGAATTGGACCGAAAATGTATGCAGTTGTATGCTCGTTCTAGATTTTCGGGTAGGGCGACCCAGGTGCAAAAACTCGTCTCAAAATTATACGTATCGAAACATGTTTGATATAGTTATAATGCTTAGGGTAAAGCTAACTAATGACTGTAGTCTTGTACTAAGCACCCCGCCCTGGCAGGATGTAGCAGTAGCCAAAGTTCGCCGAAGGTGGATAATTACACAAAAATCGATTTTTTTTTAAATTTTACCTCATTTTTTTACTGTAAACTGATTCGGAACCACAAGACTACCCTCTGCCGACATCAGCAGAAACATTTTTTGGATAGCGAGTTAAACTTGCTTCAAGCTAAAAGTGTGTCATGTAACACTTATGTAATGAATGACTTCCGACTCGCGATGTTTCTTTTACCCCAAGAAGTTCAAACAACAAATTTTGATCTTGGAATTTTCTTTTATTTCCTCGAAAACATATAACAATTTGGGTGTCCAAACAATTTGTTGTTGAGAATTTAGTATGTTCCTGGTGCTGATTCAAGGTTGACTGATGATGCTGATACGCTGTGTCCAGGTAATGGAGCAACATGTACGGCGCCCTTGTTGATAGCTGTGTAGGTTCTGTTTATATGGGAACGAT
>JANTFA010150651.1:0-11225 GCA_026413405.1 Phytosciara flavipes | reverse complement strand
GCTTTAGGGGTATTGAAGTGTTTCTTTCACTAACGTCACTTGATGGATTTGAAAGATTAAACTTTTGGAGTTACACAACTCTTAACATCTTTGAATGTCACAGTATTCAGTAGACTAAACTGACATCTTCATTGTCTTTTTGCTGCGGTGAGGTTGCACATCGTTTGCACTGAAAATTGTCGTTTTACTTTGTTTAAAGTGCCCAACGTGACGTACATAAATTTAATTTATACTCATCTCGTCCTGTGAATGTACACCAATCGTTTATTTGTAAATCTGTGCTGATCGAAAATGGTAATTCATACTGATTAACTCGACAGTATAACAGTCGATTCATTGTCCTTTCATACACAAAGCACAATATCGGCTGCTCTACAATAACTCAAAAAAAATGTTTTCTACATTAGGCGCGAGGATTGGATCGAGACAAACAAAAAATGAGTCGAGATTTGGAAGATGAACGGGATTGTTCGATTTTCGTTGGGGATCCACAAGTATTTGAAGTTGACAAAATCGTAGACATGAGAGAAATCAAGGGCAAGGTAAACAGTTCAATGAAACAATTCTAACGACACGGCCTAACTTTGAGTGAACGTTTCAGACTGAATTTTGTGTCAAATGGACCGGCTATTCTGACGAGTATAACGAGTGGGTGGCTTGAAGCGTCAATTTTCAATAGGTATGCCAATAATGTCTAATTCTAGTTTAGTCTTTTGAAATGGAGGCTCTCGGGGTAAATACAAATCAAGTTCCGACTCACTTTTTAGAATGTGGTCAAAAATGTTCCAAAACGTTGAAGGACAAAAAATATTCAAAACGATTCTTTCTCTCTCTTACTCTATCTTCCAGAAAAGAAGAAGAAAGAGGTTACAAAACTGAAACAAGAAAAAGCCAAAGCTCGAGTGATGCGCCAGAGACATGGCAGAACAGCGAAAAGTTCTCCAAATCTTTCTGTTCTCGCCTTCACTTCAACTCCTTTTACCGTTTCATCGACAAGTCGTAATGCTGCCGCACGCGTGACCAGATCGACAGAATTTTTTGGTAAATCCTTATCGACTTCCATGGTTGGCGAATCTGAACCTAAACTACCGAAATGGACTAAATCGAAAGAAGCTGCACATGAAGTAGCTGGACGAGGTAAATCGGTAGACGACAACAAAGAAAGCGGTGCATCCACATCAACATCTGCGGCATCATCGAATACCGATGAATGTAAACTTGAAGTACCTGAGCAGAATGCTGCGACGAAAGTGAATGGAAAAAAGGATACGTTAGTGTCTGTGACACGGATACCGGGTGGTTGTACAGCTGAAACAACACAACCGAAATCGGATCAACATTCCTTCGGGTCAATGACACTAGCGGTGTCTGAATCGGACATTGATTCTTTTCAGATGGAAAGCGATACTGAAGGAAACTTACTGGGTTTTAATGAACGATTGGAACCAGTGTTCGCTTAACGAATAAGTAATTCATTGTATTCGGATTATAGTCGCACTGTTAATTGTGTAAATTTTGTAATTTAATGTTGAAGAGTCCTCGATTTGGCTGAACATTTCATTAAAGTAACGAAGCAAACAATATTTCCGTCTTAATTCTTTAGTCAGTTGGATGGACATTTTCATCGAAAAGGAAACCGAGAAATCTCCATGAATATTACTTGAGCTTCTCACGTACGTACTACAAAATCTTTTGTAAATTGTATGAACTAGTCAATGAGCACCCTTATACGTACACATATACGTGAAGTGTATGGACCGGATGGTAAACCGCTGAATGTTTCGAAAGTTTGACCGAGGGAAACGAAAGAAATGATGAAAGTCCATTTTTAGATCCGTACGAAGAACGAGGGTCTTATGCTTTCACTCCTACGTTTGTAACACGACGAATTCGAATTCTTGAGTAGGGGGGAACACTTTGTTTCCTAGAGGTGTCAAATCAGCAATTAAAAAAGTCCATCTCTCCGTCCGTCGGCTGGCTATCATCACGATAACTTGAGTAATAAACAAATGGCAGTTCAAGTTCGAATATGAGCTGAATCGGTTGAGCGGATCCACAGATATTGTCGAATCAGTGCTATTTTCGCTGTCTGATTGAGGGTTCTAGACTGCACGTTACATTTGTATACTCGAAGCATACAGGGAAATTGCAATTTGAAATCACATTTGAACATGTTCGGTGTATAGTTCAATTTCAGAAATAATTTTACTGCATGCCCCATGCGAAAGTTGAATATTACACAGCAATATGCCCCCAGCGAAAGGGGTCCATTTCATGGGCGAACATTTCCAGTGCATTTTTCATGAATTTGTATGTGTAATTCAGCATTTGCATGTGGCAGGCAGTAAACCAGACTGCATTGGATGCTGCTACTCAAATTTCTATAATTCGGAAACAAGTTTATGACAAAAGAACACCCACCTGTGTGTTTTTGAGCAACAAGCTTCGGTGACTGTTTTTCGACAAGTTTAGTTACAAACCTCGGCTTCGGCTCAGATATACTCTACACTTGTTGCAAATACAATTATCAAAGCCTGTTGCTGAAGAACTCACCAGACGAGTTTGCTTTTATCACAAAATGGTTCCCTAATGAAATGAATAACTTTCGCAGCATCAAATGTAAACTACTACTATTATCGCTGTGATTTTAGGAAAGTTCAGGCTACACATTTCAAAACCAGAATCCGTTCATATCGGGACATGTCATGGAATCTGACATATTTACTTTATGTATGCCATACCTACCGTTCCTGTCGAATGTGACCTTTTAAATTTGTACGAAAAGAAAAAGGGTTAAATGTGGACTTGAGGTTTAACCAAGCTTCTACTTCAGTTTATCTAATGCGGTCTTTCGCAAATTTTTTTTAATTGAATAAATTTGAATTCCATTTAACACTGATGCCAACTCACCGGTTGACAACAATGCAAACCCTTATATCGAATTAAAACGATTCGAAAATTTGCCTGTGGAACCTTTTTATAATTTGCAGAAATTCCATTCTAGTACAAAAGTTCCAACCACTCTTATCCCTTTTTCGATATTATAAAAGTAAACAAATCCCACAATTCATTTGTTCAGTCACACCAAATTTAATTGATGTCAACAGAACTAGAATGTATATTAGGAATTTTGATTTACTGCTTGACCTTATCATCAATGCGATAAAAATAATTGCCTATTAACATTTTCCTAAACCGAATAAAAATCACCATTATCGTTATTACACTGTAACCATAAAACATTCCAAAACTCTAATGCCATTTCTCCGATATCCATTTTGCCGGAGCACAAAAACAAGACAAATTACGGCCATTAATTTCCTATGACAAAAGTGTACCGGGGATTACAAGCTGGGAATATTCGGAATTTCGAAGGTCGTATTATGTGAACTTTTCAATGTGAAATATGTGACACAGAGTTGAATTCAATAACATTTATTTTCATTTCTGCAACAGTAACCACTTAGTGCACAGCACACAATCACATCCATGATAGGATGCTAGAGGTATACTAGCAATCATGTCAGAAATAAACTAGAATAGTCTTTTTCAGACTGACTCTGAGAACTCGCTGAAGTATTTACATTACATAACATAAATACTTAATGGAAATGTCTTAGGTCGTAAATTAGAATGTCGAGAACGAAAATTCGAAGCTTTCAAATGAAATTAAAATAGAGGGTGAATGAAAGTCGGTCAGGGGGGTGATTCAATTTTGTTGATGCAGGATTTTTATAACTTTTAAAACCTAATAAACTTCAAAGAAACTAAGTTTTGCCACCCCCACTGATAAATTATGGTTTGGACCACAAACACCACAAGGGAAAATAGTTAAGCAAGCGGAGACCTTATATAACATACGCCAACCTTAGCCCCGTACGATCTAGTGCATTGTATGCAAATGTTTACACCTGACATTCGTTCAATCTGGTACTTCATTTTGTTTTCAAGCATTTTTGCATCTAGCTCAATTTTTCTAGTATAGGATTTGTGTTACATTGCCTACACTAACGTGACGCTATGATCAAATATGAAAATCGGTCGAAATAACTTGATGCGAAACACATCATAAGGATTCTAGCTCACGAGCGACGGGCCTGATATTCAATGAATTCTTCTGTAGTATTGGGGCTGCCCAAAAATTACTATTTTTTTAACTTGAGCCCAAGCTTTTAAGGATGTTCGATATTACCATTTGGCTTATACATCAGTGCCTAAAGTAACATATAGGCTCGGGGAACCCCCCCAGTCCCCTACCAACTGCCTCCGGTTTTTTAAATCCCACGAATCCCCCCTACTCAAAAAGACGTGCCACCAAATCAAAATCAAAACATGAATTATACAATCAATGAAACTAGATAGACTACTTCCATTTTTTGTGATGACATAAACGCTGTAAATTAAAAAGAGTTTTTCCACTGTTGAACAGATCACTTTCTAATTTCGTTTCGTTCGTTTGTCGATGATTTGTTGATGATTTAAAATACTAAATATCGGAGGAGAGGTGTGGGAATTAGAATTTAAGAGTTTTAGGACATGAGTAACAATAATAAAATATTTACAGCATGTCCATTTTCAGCGTGCAGCATTTCTATTCGTAGTCTCATTAATTTGTAAAGTACCTGCAGAGTCAGTCCACATTGTCAACTTTGCAGAAGTACCTTTGGATGGGACTGGTCTTATGCAGCTATACTCGCAAATTTTAAGAAAATCGCTCGGTCATCCCTTTTTCTAGTGTAGAGCTTTTTCTACGATAGAAAAAGGAGTTTTTGGATGAAAATTATTCTACGTGTGAAGATCAAACCCAATTCACCCTACAATATGGAACTGAGTTCGGCCTCAACACGACGTGACTTAAGCGGAATTTTTACAATTTTTATTTTGCTTTAGCAGTTGCTGGGTTTTCTGAAAACTTTTCAATATTTCCAATTAGAATTCATGAAACTAAAATGTAAGAACGATGCCGCCGCCAAACAAGAGACTTACTTTATTTTCATTCACATTCGTTGACACAGGATTTTATGTCTTACTGCGTACTTCCAGTATGCTTTTAAACAATTCTAAGGAGCTACTAATTTAAAAAGTAGGAAACTGAGCAACTGCTATGAAATGTGTACGACGAACTTCAAAGTATATTAACAATCCCTGTTACTTTGCTAGCGGGATGGTAATTTTCGAGTTTTCTCATTATTAAAATAAACTTCATTTTTGCCGTTTTGCATGCAAGATAGATTACTCAAAAATTCGGTAATACCGTTTACCGGTTTTTAAAAAAGTAACGGTAATTGCATTCACTAAACAGGCTGCTCGATATTTCTTTGCCCTATCATTTTGAAAGGACGGACCTTTTTTTGGGGATTTGTCAAAGTTTTCACCATAGACAAATGCTTTGTCCTTACCGTTTGTTCCGAATTACGAGTGCAACAAACGGCACATTAAACCTAATAGCCTCCAGTACTTTGTGCTGAGCTAAAAGAAAATTCAACAGTATGTGGAGCTTATATTGTCTAAACAAGAATGCAACAGAAGTTGGTCTCTCAACAAAACAGACGATTAAATTTCTAACTGGCTAAAAGATTGCCGTGCCAAGGGTACAAAGTGATGGTAAAAATTGAATTTGGAAAATTTGTTGAGCAGATTTTTGACTAGTGTCTCAAGCCTTTGTGGTTTTCTTCGGAGAATCTCAGGTGAAAGCCATATATCGTCACAAACTTACCAATTAAACGTAATATTCTTCATTAAATCATCAGCAATATAATTCTAATCATAAAAGCTTTATTATAAATCTTAAACTTACCCACAATGTCATCAAATCGATTAAACTATCGCAATTCTGTGTTAGCACATTTCGAGTACGTAATAATATTCTTCGTATAACAATGCTAAATGTGCCATAACTATTTAATTAACAAAATCTAATTTAATTATCAAAATCTCGTTCAACTTTATATCCACCATTCGGTAGATTATTGTGCAAATCATTGCCAGCAGAATAACTATACAATCCGTAACCACGAAAACCCCAAAAATGTGGCTGTGGCAAAATACTTTCATGATGTGTGAACATTAGTTGCAACACAACCGGATCAAGCGATTCGTTGTGCCCGTCCCATAATCTATAGTTGCCAGCCACCGCACCCGAACGGAATGGATTCGATCTTAAGATATATTTTCGATGTCTACCCTCAATTGAACGATAATAATCATTTTGCGGAATTTTATTCGACTGCTGAAGGTGAAGAAACGGAGAAGAAGACGGTATGAGTGCAGATGATTGTGGTGGTGGTGGCGGTCGTGTTGTTGGAATCGTATACCGTTGATATGTAGATGGGTCCCTGTCGTTTGGAAGATTTTTTACAAAATCGGTTTTAATGAGGGGAGGCAAACGGTTTTTATTTACGACACCGTCATTAGCAAACGAATTTTTATCAAATGGATTAAAACTGTGTCGTCTATGGTAAATGTTGAATTTGTCATTTTGTAAAGACGATGAATCCGCCAATGCCATTCCATTCGGTCGGCTCTCCTGATATTCCACAATTTCGCTGAATTTGTCGTTAGATTTGTTTGTTGTGCCATTATTGGATTGTTGGATATTCCTACTGATTGTTGCTGCTTTTTGCATCTCAATGTGCCCTAATTTTTGTATGTCTAATTTTCCATTGTCATTATCCCCAGTTTGTCGTACATTCAAAAGTGTTCTTGATATGTTGCCATTTCGGATATGATTACGGTTGTTGTGATTGAAATTTTCGTAAAAATTGTTTGTGTGATGAACGGCGTTTGAAAGTGTTATTGGTATGGTAGCATTACTGACTTTCATGACCGTTCTTTTGTTTCCGGTGTGACCGGATACATCATTTCCCTTCGTTTCGTTGTGATGTTGATTGTATAGTGGTGTTACTGTTACATAAACCCATCGTCGTCGTTGTTGCGTATTGTTGTTCCCATCTGTTGACAATGTTAATTTATAAATTACATTTTCATATTTAATGAAATGTGTTGTCGATGGTTGATTTGTGATTGTAGTTTTATTTGTTGAAATTGATTGAGTCGGATGAATTGATTGTAGGCTGTGTTCATGTGATGCTGCTTGTAATTTGCTGGGATGATTGTTTTTGGCTGGTAAATTGAATGTTGCAACGATTGGATGTGAGTTTATCTGTGGACGAAATTGTGTCGTTGGAAGGTTTTTTCTTTAAAACATTTCGAACATTTCTTCAAGTGCGGAGAAAGTGGTTGGTGTTTAGAATTTGAAATGGAAATGTCTGGTTAGCGAAGTCATCATAAGAGTTTTATAGATTTATAGAACATGTCTTTATATCTACGTCATGCGGTCATGCCACCTAACTTATGAACAACCCTTCTAATACCGCAAGTTAGTGGGGTTTCTTAACACTACTTTTTGGCAACGGACCATCAAAGTACCGTAAATGATGTTGGTGTAGTGCGCTTGTGAAAATGTAATTTGAAATGAAAAATTGATTCCAGTATGGGAGACGAACCCATAGTCTTGGACTTTTCTCAACACTGCATCTTCAATGTAAAGCATAGCACGTAAACTTATCTCTAAAATGCCTCCTATTAGAATTGCAACATTGTAAGTATCGTGTGAGGTCTGTGAATTGGAATCTGCAAACCGCTTTATGGTTTTCACGACATTTCAAACAATAAGAGACACACACAAAAATCGGATGATATTTACTCGAGCGCGAAACCCTAAAATCAAAAGTGGCTCTTGATAGCCATTTTGGTAGTTTGTCGATGGACGAATAAAACTGCAGAACGATAAGCAAATAAAAACTTTAGTTGAGTTAAGTTTGATGAAAATCGAATTGAAATTATCGAGATATCGACAGGAAGCTCTACCTTCTCGGTATCTCGGCTTAGACTCACTCCCACAGCCCTAACTTCCGACAACGTAATCCGATTTTGACAAAATTTTGTTTCTCTGAGTAGTGTGATCTATAGCGTTCATGATCTTCTGGTGCTTCGGATTTATGGTTGCATACTGTCACACAGTAAGTCCACAAAAATAGCGCTCATCCGACCATATTTTTCTGGATCCGCTCAATCGATTCTGTTCATCTTCAACTTAAAGTGGCATTAATTTGTGATTACAAAACTATGGAAAGAATTTTTATCAAGATTCGGTTTGTGATGACTGACAAACACCATTCTTGATTGTTTTGCAGACCATTAGCTGCTTTTGGCTACAAAGTATTTGTAACGATTTTGGAAAATCTGTTTACGAGTGAAGTGAATAAATGATGAATGAAATCTAGGACACGGAGTATTCTCGTTTGTACTCGCGAAACTCGTTCGAAAGTATGTTTACGGTGAAACGTGAGCATCAAAGTACAAACGGTGAAAATGGTTTAGAGAAGCTTCACAGCCCAAGCATCAGGGTGAGCAGAGTCATATCTGCAGCTAAGATTAGATTACACACTGACTTACACTCTTACACTGAGTCCGAGTAGTCAAGCTTTTCCCTGTTTTAAAAACTGGTTCCGAATTCCATTATGCCTAATCTCCCACTGACACATTCATTCCGTTTTTTGCAATAGCCTCTTACGCCTAGTCGGGAACGTACTTTATGGATGGTCCCTCAATCAGAAGGAATCTTCCTGACAAACGGAAAACACTAATTCCGAACGGCTCATCAAGCTTTAATTTTCGTTTTCATTGACCAGCTAACATCCAGCCTCACTTTAAACTCTTTAATGAGCTACACAATGTTCCTGAGTGCTCCATCAATTAAGCATTTTTGTTGCGTTAGTTGTCTACATATAAATGTGCGTGTCCTAATGCCAGCTTTAAGCTCATCACTAACATAAATGTGTTATAATGTTACTACAACACTAAATGTGATTGATTAAAAGTCATTAATGTGAATGATGATGATGATAATAACATGCAAACTCTCTCTCTCTCTCTCGGGCTCTAGAATTGATACACTCACTATAGCTATGCTCCAGCCGCAAACCACAACAAATGCCACCACACCTACACTGCAACAACGACAAATATTTCGAATTTTCAACTTTAACATAATTATGGGGGCAACCACGAAAAATGCTTTTATCGAAATTAACACTGGAAAAGCTGATTTAAAACAAAACCGAAAAATAATTAAAATAATTTGAATATTTAAATCGTTTCAAGACCCCGGGAATGGGTGCACACAGTGGCAAAAAAATGTTTGTTTTTATATTTCGTAGAAGAAGAACAATAACAAATGAATGCGAAGAAGAAGAAAGAAGCCAAGACTTTTGCACGAACGATTTTCGTATTAATATTGAAACTGAAAAGAACATTTTTGTGTTTCGTTCCTCTATCGTTGCAAAAAAATAAAAGCAGAAGTTGATGGGGGTCTTTGTTAAAGACGACGATGCGACGGGAAAAGAGGAATGGAAAAGTGTTTTAGTTATACATCCAACACACACAATATTATTTAACATAACAATGCGATTGTAACTTTCGCTTGAAAAGCATTTTTGTGTTTAACATGATGAAGCTATTAAAAACACTTAAAGAGCCATGGCGCATTTAATGCGTGAATTCAATTTATGTGTTTTCCATTTCGATGTCATATTTGAAAATTACCCAACACAACACAACACCAGAGACGAAATGAATTCCTGACAATGACGGACACTTATTTCACAATTAATATTTTTGCCAACTTTTATCGCGACATTTTCTGCTTTTGATTGCGACCCAAACAACCCTTTCAGAATAATATATTAATTATCGTCTCTCTCTTTGACATGAATTAAAATATCAGTGGTACAACCGCCCTGCAATGTAATCATACTAGTATTATACTGCATTCATAGTAGGTACATAATGTTTAAATTATAGACGATGCTAATCGTTCCTGTTTTGAGTATTTCATATTTCGTTCATGGGGGATGATATTATCATTATGTTTAGCCCCGTTTAAGGCCCTGGAGGCTATTAGGTTTAATATTTTGTTTTCCTATTTATAATTGTAGATCTCTTTTCTCGGGCAGTATTTTTTAATGCTTTTGGCAGTAGATTTGATTTATTGGGCAGTGTAAAAATAATTTTTGTCGGCATTAAAGAACTCGCTAGGTCAGCCGCTCATTATACTTCGTGTAAGGGACCTCGTTTTTATTCATTCCACGGAATTTTATAAACAGAACGATGGGGAAAAGTGCAGTCATCTAACGCTCTACTAGGCATTTATTGAATCTCCAAAAATATAAATTTCGAAGAAATATTAAATTGAAGCCCTAACAGAAGCACCTCCGAACTGCTTTCTATACCTAATGAAATAATATACATTCTCATAGAATGCATGGAAAGTGACCTCGTTCGGATCTTTTAGATTGAAATGATTGCCATGCATTTTGCACTCAAAATGAATTTATGGGCAGTCAGAAAAGTCTATACGGCAGAATAGTTTCTAGCCACGGCCTTGATTTAGCCTTTTACGTAGAACGTTTTATTTTCATTCTAATCTTTAAGGAATAAGATATGAGATGACAAAGACATACACTGTGAGTTCTACTACAAGACTATACCATAAGTTTACGGATTCACGAGTTCAAAAAGTATGTATTGATTCGTATGGGGCTAACGCCAGGGCGTCTCGTATGTTCTCAACTGTTTTTTTTCCTAATTTACAGTTTGATTGAAAGTCGAGAGAACAGCGAAGGTTTTCATTTCATAAGCACACCCAACACATTAACTTTTCTCTTGAAATAAGCGATATGTTGCATTAATGATGTATGACGAAATTGTTCTACGTTAAATTTAATATTAAACGATATTAAAGGCATTTGGTGAATTAAGATTGGAGATTTTTTTGGAAAAAATTTTTTAGTTCCGATCTCATGTTAACAAACATTTTTAGAATTAAAATTTTCTAATTTCAAATCGAAAACATTATCTAAAATCAAGTTACGAATTCCTCAGTCAAGGGACCTGACCCACCCAGAAGGTGGCACCTAGTAATTAAAAAAAAGTTCGTTGCATTAAGGTAAATGTTGCTATAGCTGACCATGTACGCTATGTAGCAATGTTTTTGTGATCGAATTTTATTCAAATTGACGTACTAATGAATCTTTAGAGTCTCTACTTTAATTGTGTCATTAAAGTTTTTCAACTATTTGAATTTATTTATTTGTTTTAGCAACAAATATGATCACGTACAATCTCACTATGATTTGACATTTTTCTTAGGAAATGCGTAACAA
>JANTFA010150640.1:0-11225 GCA_026413405.1 Phytosciara flavipes | reverse complement strand
ATATTCCGAGTGGGATATAAATATAGCTCGAAACTCATTGACTTGAAGTTCAAAGACATTTCATTCAATTTTATTCTGTTTTCTCGACAACATTTTAATGTCTAAAAGTAGTTCGGATGTGGATTGTACAGTACACAAATCATGGCTCTCAGTACTCGGTTACGTTTTATAGGCAATCGGTGGATCTGTGTACAATATAGCTCGGTGACCCACATTATCACATTTCTTAGCAGCTTTTTTTCTCTGACTGCATCCACACACAGCTGAACAGAACAACAATTCCACTGCGAAAAGTTTTTCAATTTTTTTGTTTCATAAAGTTTCGCAATACGTTCGCATGTGTTGGGGTAATCCTACACACAATCGTTAGTAGTGATTGTAGAATGATTTTCCAGAAAATTGTACGTCCACTGCACTACGACGTTGTGTCGTTGTGTGTAGGTGGTGGTGGCGCGACTATTTTCGTTTTTATTGCTTTGCATTCCACATGATTTCGTAAAATTACTCGCACCGAAATGATGAATGGATGCGACTATGAAGGTTCATTGCGGGATTGGGATATGGGAATTCAGAGGAGAAAACACTGAACTGAATTTAATGTAGAGCATTTATGCATCGGTGTAGCAGGCCCGATGTGACTGAGTATTAAAATTCAGTTCGATTTTTCTTTTATTTGTGTTAGTAGCGACCATTGATAGAGAAAGCAAATACACTTTTTGTTGCGAAAGGGTGCACGTGAGTTCATGTATATGGTCGTGCTCACTACACAGAGGCGTATTGGTTTCGAGCCTTAAAAGTGATGACCTATAACTCCGCTTCTGCTTGACCAATTTGAACCAAATTTAGCCTGAACAAAGACTTGGACTTTCCATAATCGATTACCAAAATTTGAGCGTTACAGGTCTTTTGGAAGGGGAGCTGTAGTCAAGGTACGAGACCTCTGTTTTCAAATGCGCCCCTTTGTCGTGAAAACGACGATATGTTGAATATTTCTAAGTTTGAAGAGTTACGAAAGGATTCAATCCATCAGTGAGTGATTGTCGTCAGCCCACGCCTGATCCTATGATTCACGTCTTCGTCACAACTTCCACTCTTGTTGATTACCGAGCCAAGATACTTGAAGCCGGTACATTTCGGCATGACGTTCCCGTTGGCCATTATGTCTGGATAGGCGGTTTGTGGGTCACTAAATGACAGGAACATGTATTATGTCTTTGACTCACTGACTCTCAACCCAACATATTCAAGGAGCGTTACTGCTCTCACTTTCAAGGCCAACGTCATCAGCGAATAGTACAGTTAGCAGGAGTTCTTGCATTGACTCCATGGCTGCGTGCCACCAATGGATTTTTGGTAGAACAATCTTCACTTTTCACAGATTTTCATTGTGTGAGAAAACAACTTGATCGCTCTACAATTGGTGCATTTCCTTGAGTCTCCTATGCTTATAAAACGGTAGCAGAAACCTTTCACGGGGCATTGAACTACCATTCTTGATTTTGTTGAACAAGATACTGAGGAAAAGGATTCCGATAGCTCCGACTGATTTCCATAGCACAGTGGGTATTTCGTATGGACCAGCCGAACGTCTTTTTCTCATTTCTTTCACAGCGGTTGCTACTTCTACTTCAGTTATGGCTTCCATTTCTTCATTCAGGACAGGGTCGCACGTCGGGTACTTGTTCACAACTTCCATAGCTTGAATTTAGACTGCAAAGTGAAACTGGTGTGTGTTTTCCCTTTATTGACCCAAAAACATAATTCTATGAGAACAAAAACACCTCCAATCCAACAGATCATTCATCTTGTGCACTTGAAGTTCATCTTCAACAAATATCGTATCCGCACCTGGGCCTCATTATAAACCACGTACTCGTTATAGCTTAAACTCAAATCATTATTGTCCGTAACGACTGGCCGTCCTTTCGGTACAATGACCCCATCCTGAAGTGTGCAATGATCGTCTGGGTGCGGATAAATTTTCCCTATAAAATGAAGTTTTTGTTAGATAAACTGTTGCGTTGTGCTACTGTACAGTAAGCTCGATTTGAAATTGTCAAGAGTTGGCGGGTCAGATATGAAAGGAGTTTGCGTATCAAATTGTGATTTTCCACTCTCCAATTTTGTACAATTTCAAGTCTAGCTTACTGGTTTTGCCTTACCTATTCGTTTAACTGAGTGCTTGTTCGCCGGCAATTCATACAATAAATCCGGTTTACTGTTATGAACCGTTTCGATGCATTCGTCTTTGTCGCCCATTGCCACCTCACATAGCAGCATCAGTCCAACAGCTCGATTATCTTTACCGGTGACACAGAATTTCGTTGACTTCGATATCATGTCAGCGAAATAAATTCCCTTGCCGAACTTTTTACCCAGCCGTGGAATTTCAGTAGGGGCAATCCGCAGCCCATGACTCAGAATGCTGACATAATTCGATAGGAATGAACCGTGCCACAGCAAATAGCGGTGACAGGAATTCTTAAACGGTTCGAAGCGTTCGTCTTCACCATTCCGAGATACTTTGAATATTTCATCGATTTCCAATTCGTAGTCATTGCTTGTTTGATGATTGCTACCCTTTGCGTACTCTTCCAACAATATGAATTCATGGTCGGTGCGGGCAAGTGGAATGATTTCTGTGTTCAATCGGTAATATCGATCGATAACTGACAATTTACTGGTAATTTCTTCGCGTATCATACGATACGATTGTACGATGGCGAACAGACCCTTCAAATTTCTCACCTCGGCTGTAACTTGATCGTAGGTACAGATTATCGATGACATTCGTTTGTACGGTATCAAACTGTAATATCGACTGGATAACTCAACGAACCGTTCTTGTACTTCACCTCTGTTAATCTGATGCCATATTCGTTCGATCACAATCATTGCGTCGATGATCTGATCTAAAGTGAACTGTTCCAGACACATTTTGTCGGTGTCGACGTTCAGTTCTTCTATCGTTTTCTTCGTGAAATTTATGTCGTAAATTAGCCTCATCAAATTTTCGACAGATTTCGGTAGTGATGATGCCCGGTACAGTTTCCCATCGACCAGCTCAATGTTCCATTTGTACCACTTTTCCGGCCCATGTTCATATCTGTTGCCATCAAGGGCATGCAGCTTTTTTCCTTTGATGATTTTGACTACTCTCAAAAACTGATTTTTTCCTTTGTTGTCCGTGGTAGTGTTGAAGTCACGTTTCAACGTCCTCACAGGTATTGGAGATGACACCAGGGCGTCGTCGCCGTCATTTGTGCTAGATTTCAATGTTATTCGTTCTGGTTTCATTTTTCAATTTTGTCACCTTTTAATTGTTCACGATTGACGTAATGTCTGAAAAAGAAAAGATACCGAGTTAGTGCGTCACACAAGCAATTTTTTCAATAGATTTGACTGACGTCATGTAATTTTGGTCATCGAAGACACTGTGCTGCGTCTGAATTGTTTACTCAATTTACTGCTCATTGGCAACTAAAGTTTAGTCCAACCACATGCATTTCGTTTTGGTCGTTGGGCTCTGATATTTTATTGCTTTCATTGTGCAGGTGAGAGTGGGTCTAGTCAAACTGTATAGACAACTGAAGGTAATGCAAATTTGCGAGAACAGACCATCCTAGTTTGAAGTGAATTTATTGTATGTTGATAAGCATACGCACAGGATGTTGGTAATAAATGTATTTTTGAGATAGGAACGTCATCTGGGGACTCGAAATTTAGGATCGGCTGAGGTGTGCCTTGTATTTGTTTACGTTAGGTTTAGCCTACGTACTCGAAAATAACACTACCTGATTCAACATCCATTTTTTCCATGACTCATTGAGGGCTTATGTATTTATCGCACAGTCGTCACACATCGCAAAACATCGAAATTTCTTTTCGGAAATGAAGCCATCGGTGTCATGAAGAAATATTTTTCATTTGTCACATAAATATGTGGCACCGACACTTTCAATTTAATATCACTTCTGAATAGATCTATATGAAGTGGAACGGCTGAGATTGTACACTATGTTAGCGTCTGTCTCGCACTTAAGACCAAAAGCTATTCAAACTGTATGAAACAGGTATGAAGCTGTGACCTTATGAGGGAATGACTAGCACATAGACCCTCAATCTATCACCACATTTCTTAGCACTAAATATCGTGGATGGTCTCACCAGCACAAAACACACTCAGCAATGAATTTGTTGTCTAAAACTTTCTGTCCGCTGAAATCGTTCGTACTAATTTAAACACAGCATCAAAAAACAGTGTTGATACAAATCTTTCTTACTTCTCGGCTAATAATTCGATTCAATTGTTTCCTTTGTTCTCGAATCACGTAGCTTACACTTTGGAACGATCGTATGAATGCCTGCTATCCCATATGTGAATGTTGAAAAGAAACGTTACAAGTCACTCTAATGCCGCAACGTTTATGAAATGTAAAGACGTGTTGTTACTCAATATTATATTAACTTGACAATGACGACTCACCAGATATTATATACCTACCTACCATACACATGGAAGAAGAAGACACACCGATCGCAAATGCACATATTGTCTTATCGTCAACGATGGGAATGATTATAAATGATTATGATTGTGATAAGACAAAAAAATGATTTTCTAAGTAAATCAATTTAGCAGGAAAATAAAGATTGTGTGGCTCTGAATGCGTCAATGGCAGCAAACAAATTACTTTTATCGGGTTTTGGTGCCGAAAGTGGTGTCTTTCGATTTGATAAAATTGGCATAATTAGATGAGTAAACTTTAGTAAGAAGTGGGCCAATCAGACAGATATGAGTTACACAATCGTTTGAGTATTTTACTCTTGGACCGTATGTTTGAGCAACTTTTGGATCGACTTTTTCTTTATCGTGAAGTGGGACCTCTAGGTTGTGACGCAGCCTCTTCTTCTCTTTTCTTAACCGCGGCTGACAAAATTTCGTCAGCAGTTTTCAAGTGCTGACATCTGTTCGTTTTCATAGCTGAATATGTGGTTCCACATAGAACTAGGCACTTTTACCAAGTAGCGCCACCCTTGCTTTCACAGCTGAATACGGACTAACACAAAACGAATGACACAACCAATTCAGCTTCTGATCATCGATCAGAAACTAATCGTTTCCAATGCATCGATGTAATGATGTAGTTTCCGCGCTATGCCATGTAAACGACTGATATCTAGCTTGTGTTTCGTGTTAATCAGCAAGGTCGTCAGCTTTATCACCAGAAAACAATTTCGTTAATTTTTCAATTAAAATAAGCTAAAAAATTAATTTACATCAGAATGTCAGAGTCGCACGTGTAATTACCTATTACCATTCTATGAGTAACACCTGCAATAACAAAATTGAATGAATTACCTGTAACGTCAGTTATTGTTCCTTGTCTCTTTCGCTGATTCGCCATCTCTGGGGAGCAACGAAAAGGTGTATCTTACTCATTGATTTGAGTTTGCCGTGTTACCTACGGATAGCAAACATTATACTTGCACCAGTCTTAGACACCCCCCCAATAGTCGACAGTTACGAGAAAAAGCTACAAAATTAGGAACTATGACCAACTGACATAATATTCTTATGCTTTCACTATTAATAACAGTTCCACTGCATTAGATTCAACCAACATCTTTTATTGCAAACGAATGTTTAACGAATAATCGAATAAACTAAGTTCACTGTTTAGAATATTGTCAAAGTTAGCTGGTTCACTGACGGTTACGCTAACAGTTGTGGCAAGTTTTCGTAAAACATTTTCGTGAGAAAAAAATTACTTTTAATATTCTAACGCATGTGTTTGGTTTCTTTAATTATTAATTAATGTGATAAACCTAAAGTACTTGAAAAACATCCAGGATTTCCGGAATATTTATCTAAAGTTGGTTCGTCGGACATAGGTAACAAACAAAAAATGCTTTTTCCAGTGCACGACATGGATGTCGTATACTGAATCAACAAGTGATTTTACACTGCACTAATGGCCGACACGTTTTATTCTTGAAGAGTTGTTCCACGATGGCCCGAAATTACACCGACAAAGATGTTTACTGTGCTTTGGCCGAGATAGAGAACGGTGCATCGATCTCAGAAAGTGCAAGAAAATTTGGAATCCCACGATCGACATTATCAGAAAAACGAAGTGGACGCCATCCAATAGAGCGTCGAATGGGACCTGATACCGTTCTTTCTCAAGAGGAAGAAAGTCTGTTGCAAAAATGGATCTTCCATATTGCCGATGCTGGATTTCCCATTAACAAGGACCAGTTGCTGGACAGTGTACAAATGATTCTCAACAGAACGAAACGTGACACCATTTTCACCGACAATCGGCCTGGACGAAAGTGGTACGAAGGATTTCGCAGGCGACATCCATTATTGGTTGAGAAACAAAGTCAGAACCTAACCAGTGCTCGGGCTAATGTTACGGAAGAGAATCTTCGTGGGTGGTACGCTGAGGTTCACGCCTCACTTACAAAAATGGGGTTTGTTGACATATTGGATGATCCAGAACGGGTATTTAATATGGACGAATCAGGATTTTATTTATCTCCGAAGCCAGGAAAGGTAGTTTTCAGTGCAAATTGTTACAAAAGTGAAATGACACGTATCGTATCCTAGGTATTAGTTCGTAAAGGCCAAAAACGAGTGTATTCAAAAATCAATAACGACGAGAAGGAAGTGATCACTTCGTTGATTGGTGGCAATGCAAAAGGTACCATGGCTCCTTCCTTAGTTATGTTCCCGTACCAGCGACTACCTGCGAACATTGTCAAGAGCGTACCAGAATCATGGGCGTTGGGGCTGGATGACGTGCGAGGCTTTTTACGAATACATTACCAATTGTTTCTATCCATGGTTGGTGTCAACAGCTGTCAAATTGCCGATCGTTTTGTTTGTTGATGGCCATGGATCACATGTTTCATATCATCTGAGTCAGTTTTGCGCTGACAAAGGAATTGTTTTGATTGCACTATTCCCCAATGCAACGCATATTCATCAACCGATGGATGTTTCTGTCTTCCACTCTATGAAAACTCATTGGGCTAAAGCTGTTCGGTCGTGGCGAACAAAAAACGATGGCGGGAAGCTAACTCGAGACAAGTTTGCGTCATTACTCAAACAGGTTTGTATCTGATGTAATATCACGGCCAAATTTCGTTTCGCATGTATACAAGTGTTTCGGTAAATCAGTGTACGTGCTAGAATACATAATTTCGTGTTTCATCTAGGTGTTGGATCGATACATTTCATCGAAGACGGTTGCAAACGGATTCATCAAATCAGGATTGTACCCATTTAACGCGGATGCTGTGGACTACAGTCAGCTGGTAAAGAAACCGACGTTAGAAGAAAATCATGCGGAGGATTGTATTCAATCAGCGTCAAATGATTTTTTGCAACAATTCGAACAACATTTGAACCCCGAAGTTTTGATTTCGTTCAAAAATGATATACCTGATGGAAAAAACTCTTCGCTCTTCGCATTTTGGCAGCAAATTGGAGGCGTTACTGCAGCGAACGGCAATGCTGTACACGAAAACTACGATCCTCTCACTAAAAGTAACTCAACCGCCGGATGCGACTCAATTGACCACGACCACGACTCAATTGAAAAAGCTAACACATCCAACGAATTCGACACAGTTATGGAATGGGATTCAATTCTCAAACAAGACCCAGCCACCGAACATGACTTCACTACCGATATCGACCTATCTACCGAATGCGTCTCAACCACCAAATTAGTGTCAACCACTGATTGTTACTCAGTTCCTGATTGTGACAGATTTCCTGAAAGTGATTCGAATACTGGAAGCGGCTCCATTCACGATATAGACAACGAAAGTATAACATTTGAGTACATCGATGCTCCTTATGAAGACTGCACAGCTCAAGAAAACTGCATCGACATCACGGATTTAATCAATTCAACTAATGCAGAACTCCATTTTTGTCCGGAGAATATGGGCGACTCCGAACCAAACATTGTAACGAAATGTGTTGCCGCGAATGAGAATTCTGAGCAAACTTCAGACAACGAAAATCGTGCAATGTTAACTGCAAACGTCGGAACCCCACAGAATGACACCGTTACACTAAACGAAAATGTTGGACCAACCGTCTTGGCTCCCTCCAACAGCCATGTTCCCGAAGGTTTTCCAAAATACTTTCAGGAAGTTTTGTTTTGGCCCGGAAGAAAGCCTTTAAACAAGTCATTGAAACGCAATCAAATCGAAAAAAAGAAAACGCCTGCTGTTCTGGTGTCAAAAGACTTTATTGAATATTTGAAAAAGAAAGAAGAGGAAAAGGAAAAGCTTGAAAAAGAGAAAGCTGACCGGAAAACTGAGAGAGAGTTGAAGAAAATTGAAAAAATAAAACTGGATGAACAGAAAGAAAGAGACAAGGCTGGACGAAAAATTGAAAAGAAGAGACGAGATGAGCAAAAAGAAAAGGAGAAGACAGACCGTGAAATCGAAAAGCTGCGAAAGGCCCAAGAAAGTTCTGAAGAAAAGGCGAAAAAAGAAAAAGCGAAGGAAGAAAGAAAGGAGAAAAGTAAGGAGAAGAAGGTAAAACGAAAGATGATTCCGATAAAGGTGGTAAAAAGCAAGAAGTCGAATTGACTTAAGATTATTTTATCTTGTAAATTTTGTAACATTTTCCTACACTTATGTTTTCTGTAAATTTTAATTTTTTTTAACTTCCTCATTTGAAGACTGAGAAATTCAATTTCAAAATAAAAATGTAAGCCTCTCTCAATTTTGATAAATTAAATGAAATCGAGTTCTTGTTGTATACTTATTTTCACTGTCGAAGACTAGATCTCACGACGTCGACAATAAGAACATCTGCATATTTTGATGTCGGCCAATAGAACCTAGTGTACCTTTACGCTATTTTTCCAATTAATAATTAAATGATTGGAAAAACTCTTTATCTAATACTTTGTTCGAGTTTTACAGTAAACAATCTCTCAAGGAAAAATCAATTTTATCTAGAATTTCATTACTGGACGATTTCTTCATCACGTAAAGTAAAAAATTTCGTTAGGTTGTCGACTACTGGTGCGAGAAGTTACAACCTTTGTAATTCGTATAAAAATGTGTTTACCATGCCTGCCGTTTCTTTATATCAGGCTGGATAATGTTCATTCTTTCGACTGACTTAGAATTCCCTTGCATCCAAAACATACAACATAACTCGTGTGTAACATGTGTACCAACCAATTCAAACGGTAAAATTGGTTGGCCCAAAAAGGTTTTCAAAAATTTCTTTACCACGCTCGAGATGACAACAACAACAACAACGTCGACAATAATCTAATTTCCCAAAGTTTTTATGTAAGATGCTCCATATCCGTTGATGGCATTATGATTAAATTATAAAATGAATTCGAAAGGAAATTTGCTAATTTGAAACTAATTTTTGAATTACAAATTTTGTATCATTTGAGCGGCCAACCGAATGGTTGTTACGCAGACAAGAAATTACAAACAAAAATCGGCAGATAAAAGTTTTCGTTTTTTGGAAATTAGCTCTTGATGTAATTTGCCTAGCTGCTGTGTGGTTACTCAGTTGAGAGTAAAGAAAATTTTTGGAAATTTAATTTTAATGAACTTTTTCGTATACATAATCCGGCGAACAATCTTTCGCAACATCTTCTTGTGGGCTTTTCCGTGTAGTATAATTTGGGTCGACCACATTCAAAGAATCATTATTCAAAGCCACTTTCGTGCAAATTGAAGTTCTCCACGGAATGTAATGATCACACTGTGAGCACTTATGAGTGCAAAGAATTAGACATATCATGTCATTTATTTGCATTCTAACCTTAAATACTAGGGAATAATCTTTGACATAAGCCAACACAGCGAGTTTTACGCTGAAATTCGCCTATGTCTTTATTGTCCACTGTCAAAGTGACGTTTTAAATGTCAAACCAAAATTTTTTTTTGAGGTGATCCAAAGAATTATTTATTTTTCCTAAATCCTATTTTCACAATTTTTTAATAGAATTAAAGGAAAATGCAATTTTTTTTGATTAACTCAAAAATATGTTTTGGTTTGACATTTTAAACGTCACTTTGACAGATGGAAAAGACTGACTTTTGATTCCAACTTTCTCTAACTCGTCTGCTTTCCGATTGAAGTTGCCCGTGTGATTGTTCGATTCCCGACTGTGGCAGAAAAAAACCGATTGTCAGATGATTGAATTGGTTTGAGTCTGTGATAGTTGGTGAAAAAGATATTGTTCAGAGACGCTGGCATTATACTCCTACAGTTTCGCTCCTATGTACATAGATGGCACTCAGCATCGATGTAACTTAGCCCCGCCCAGCTTATAACTGGCACTGTAAAACACTTAAGGTAATGAAAGGATTTCAGGAAAGGAGCGAAACTAGTAAATAATGATCTAGCCATCATGGGTAACGTTTCTTTTCAAGAGATCGGAGAAGCGGTTGTATACTGCACTGCTAATGATCGATGATTGTGATCGTCATAGTAAGTGAAACTAATGTCATTCTGTCTAGATTTGTTATCCTTACACAATAGAAAGGCCTTAAAACTAAACTACAAGTTGGTAGAAACTTAAGTTCATCCATTAAAGTCATACTATTCACCCCGGTAAGAGTATCCGTAAGATAAATGAGTCAAGAAGAGATCTTATTTTCTAACGTACGGCACTGAATTATTCTGTATCGGATTGTGCCCTAGTATAAGGACAAATCTTTGATCTTTCCACACTTTAAACATTGATCGTTAACTACACCATAGAATGACACAAGGACCTCATATACCTCTAGCAAATCTAGTACATCGATAAAATAACCGAGTTTCAATCAAAATCTCAAATTGAATCTAAAAAAAAGTGTATCCGAAATTCCGTCCTTCTTCTATTTAGAGCGTCACAATTTTTTTTACCAGACCGTCTGTTTTCCACACTTTGATACAATTTCATGCCCACACACATAACATATCGATTGAAAATTGAAATTCTTTTTTGTATGTTTCTCGTTTCGTTCGTCTGGCGGATCGTTATAATAGACAATGTGTCTGTAATTAAGAATCCTAAAATAAACCAAGTCAGACAAGTAAAGTGGCTCTTTTTTTTCGTTCAACTGCGCTTGGCCACGGTATATAGCAACTAATTAAACTTTAAACAAAATAATGACAAAATAGCCGAGATAAATTTTGAGTGCTTCAAGATGGTGATCGTTAAACTGGACAC
>JANTFA010150639.1:0-21102 GCA_026413405.1 Phytosciara flavipes | reverse complement strand
CCCTTAAATGTCATATGCAAAATGAGAGAATGCAGAGAAACAATGATATCGTCGAATATGTCGAAAGTTATATTTCTGAAACTGTGCGAATAGAAATGTATTGTTTCCAAATAGAAAGGGGTGGGCTGAACGATTGAACAAAAAATAGAGTTCAACCTTACTTTGCATGAAAATGGGTCTTTCTAACGTTTCATTTCCAGCACACACACGGCGTACAGGCAGCGAGTCGTCGATAGAATCGCTGTCAGCGGTCAAGACTTTGTCAGGACTAGTTCTCCAATGTTTTTAGTGTTAGCGGTTATAGGTCCTACCGAGCGACAATGCCTTCAAGCTCACCTGGATACCAGAACACTCTGGAATATTATGGAACGAAAAAGCCGATGAGGTAGTACATTCGTTTGAGCCGAGCCAGCTGTCGCGAGGAATACAGATTTAATTAGCGTAAAGGCGGAAACGGAGAAGACCCTTCAGAATGGGTTGCGTTGACTAGCTGCAGGCTATCGAAGGAATTTCTGGGATGATATATAGTAGGAAAAAGCAAATTCCTTCAATGTCTGGATGGGGGTCAAGCTTCTCACTCTGATTGATGTTCTGACATGGCGTACGAGTCTGAGCTATCACCTCAACAAGATGGGAATTATTATAGATCCACTCTGTAGGGGATGTTGCTTGAGGCCAGAGACAGCGAGACATTTTATTTGCACGTGTCCAGCATTTGGGAGACTTCTATTTGACTCCCGAAGAGCAATCGAAACTTGATTTAGCTGACTTGCTTTCTTTTATTATAAGAACCGCAAGGGTAACGAACAAGAAACGGCCTAGGTGTTTTCAACGAAATTTCTATTGATTTGTCACAATTTGATTTAGGTCTCAAGTATTTGAATTGTTGAAGTAAATTTTCGTAGGAATTTCTTTTGATGCTACTCAATAAAACCAAACCAAAACACTTACGGCGTTGAAACCTAAATGTGATCAAGATTTTTCCAGAGTGAACTAGAAAAGGACTGCGTTTAATTTCTAAACGCCTAATCCAAACACGAGCGCTCTTCTCTTTTGTATAATTAATTTCGCACCATACAAGACATTGTGCTGTTGTTGGTTTTTAATCTAATAAGAAAACCGTAATCCACCAAAAACCTTTTGATTTATTGCTGTAGAATATCAAAACCACGTACTGACACTCAAGTGAATGCAAATCATTTAAGCTGAGACATCTCCCACCGTAACGAAATTCGTTTCCCACTTAACGTTAAGAGAAAGGTACTCTACGCAGATTTTAAAACTTCAATAATTTACGATAAATAATTTAGTAACATCGAGCTTACATCAAATAAACAACGGAGTCTCAGTTTTACCAATCCAATAATTTGTCAAAGAATTGTTTGAGGAACGTAAATTGTTAATTAAAAAATAGAGAAGAGAAAATGTTCGGCATTTTATTAGTCATTCAAGGGATAATGTTTGTGGCTGGTTTCCCTGACGGTGCTCCTAGTGACACCTGTGTAAAATCGCGTGCAAACCAACCGAATCATGGTGCATCTCGCACTCAATCACTCCACACATTACCGTATGATGTCCATGCGACAACGGACACTTACAATCCAGGACAACAAATCCAAGGTTTACGACGATTTGCATTCAATCTTTCGGTCATAAAATGAATTGTGTAAATAAATTGACTATAGTGACTATCGAGGGATCCGATCACTTTCGAGGATTTTTCCTTCAAGCACGAGACGCCGACACAAATGAATGGATCGGAACATTCAAAGAAACTCAAAACACAAAAGTAATTCCAGAATGTGCGGCAATAACTCATGCAGATCGGAAAGATAAAGAAGCAGCGACATTCATTTGGAATGCACCACAACACAAAAAGGGACGAGTGTATTTTACGTGAGTGTTTTACCAAAAATTACGGTGACTCTTTTCTTTGCCACTTTTTTTGTTAGTAATATTAATCTGAGTAGAATCTTCTGCCTGTATAAACAACTGAATGCTTTGGTCGGCAGCATGTCCTAAAATAAATTCATTGGAATTCATAAATTAGGATTCCCGCTTAAATATTAACTTCGATTAGACATCTAACTGGTGCACATATAAAACTTCAATCATCACACTCGTTTTATACCATTCCCTCGATAATTTCTTTATGATTAATTTATTACCTACTCAAAAGCCAAAAAGTGATTAATGTGCCGAAATGGTCTATATTATAAATGTCGAACCAGCTTTCATTTCACGTTATTTTATATTTAAAATTTATGCGGCGGGTCGATTATCCAACTAACAAATTCATTTCGATTGTTCTACAGTGCTACAATACCTAGGTAATGGCTTATAGTTTTCAATTTAAAAGTAGTTCATACCATTGCATTGTCATCAAGCACAGTTAACTTTGGAATTTCGGGAAAAAAAACTGCGAAAAGGAAGCACTTAGTGAAATATTCGGATAGTGAGGTGCCGTTCATAAATGGCGTCTCCTGTTCTAGGTCGATATTAGGCCCACCCACCAGTTTAACTTTCCATTGATGAATGAATTTGATGTACAAGAAATACTTCTTTGAAATAATCTTGAATACGAGGGGTTTCTCACTCGCTCAAATGGTGTGTAATCATTTCCCTATTTACTTGGTATTTACTCGCATATTTACCCAACATTTCCTCTTTTGTATGGGTATTTACTCTGACCCTGTGTCATCACTTACCCGAGTGAGTAACACCTCGGATTTAATCGTTATGCGGCTTTGTGACTATGTAGCTATGCGGCTACGCACATGTTATCGTCAAAAGTTTTTAAACACTAATATTTTGCCTAGAATCAAAGTGTCGGAGCATGTCCAAATTAGATAGTTTTGCCGGACACTGGAAGGCTGGAGCTCGAAATGGTCCATTTTCGCGCAATACGACAAACTTTCAACCAAACTCATTGAAAAATTGTACTTTCATTTAAATCAACTCAAAACTTAGTCGAGCCATTTTCGAAAAGCTCTGCACAAAGCACAGATAGAAGCAAACAATGATTTTTACAATATGCATTTAAATTGCATAGATTTTGCTTACAAATTTAATTTCGTTTAGAAAATACGAAACCCCCTCGAGACGATATGAAAAATTTTGTTTGAGTAGCCTAGTAACTAGAACAGTAAATTTGGCCACATTATCATTCAATGGACCATCTTAAAACTCACAACCATTTCGAAATTTTATGTTGGCCGCTGCACGGGTTGACGTTTGAACAATTTTATGAAAAAGATCGGTGTACTGTAGAGACACTACCATAGGAAAATTTGTTGCTTAGTGTGCAATCACTTTTCTTGTAATTATCGCCCACCCTCTCCACGCTTTCACACGTTTTTCCAGACCCCTTCCTCAAAATTTGCTCGCCTCTTAGAGTTTTTGTGCTTTAAAGCAAATTACATGTTCACAAGTACACCCCAAAACATTACACTTACTCATATGAGCTCTGATGGTTCGTTGTTAAAGCGCCACGTTAGAAAAATCGTTCATCTACTAATAATAAGTGTAGAAGACTGCAAACGCTTTTGGTCTACTTCCTCCTTCACTTTTGCATAACATAATCTAGTACTTCAAATATCTTACCAAACTTTGTGACATTCTGTGACGATGTACTAACATCAAACTGAAAATC
This sequence comes from Phytosciara flavipes, assembly GCA_026413405.1. Lineage (NCBI taxonomy): Eukaryota > Metazoa > Arthropoda > Insecta > Diptera > Sciaridae > Phytosciara > Phytosciara flavipes. The sequence continues at coordinate 17,450 of JANTFA010150639.1, read as the reverse complement.
TATTAACCACCAAAAATTGTCAATCATTTGCTCCTGTTACGGGCATCGATTCCACTTCAATGAAAAAAAAATCAAAGCAAGCAACAAGACAGGAAACACTCTTACGTGTGACCAAGTGCACTCTATGTAGATAATAACGGAAACTTTTGAATAATAAGTTCAAAAATTGTTACGAGTTTAAGCTGCATAATTTGCAAGGTAATAAATTTAATGTTGAATGTGTAATAGCACTTTTACGATCCTATGGTAAAACTATGTTATTATGGTATGTAACCGAGTAGTTCCATCCGTACGTTTTACGTATAAATATAGCACACACACACACACACTACAAAATGATTATGCAATTTCTGTACGGTTTATTAAAGAGCATAAACCAGGTAAATGTTATAGATTTTCTGTGTGAAGTGATTTAGAAATTTTCTTTTCATTGCATAATGATAATTCATACAACAACAAAATGATTCATTGCTTTTTTGCAATATGGTTACATTGGAGCAGTTGGATGGAGTACGGTATGTATAGACACATGATCGAATTAAGTTGATTCACAGTCGTCCGTTTTTGTCTTCGTTTTCACTCCGTTTTGCCTATACGTCTAGTAAGACCACGCCTCTATTCTTTGGTTTGAACACATCACTGTCATGCAAACGGATACCCATAACGGACGACTGTGAATTCAACTTTATAGGGAAGTGATTGAAAATGTCTATTCATTGATGGCCAATAATGTGTAACATGTGTTTAAATGCACACATGGAGTGTAGCAATTACATTTTCAGTGCGAAAAAGCGCGTGCGGTATGTAATGATCTATAAATTGATTAATTATGTTCGGTTACGCATTTCCGATATGCATTGGCAGTGCGATGCAGTATGTTGAACCGATTTGTAGATGCAGCGATCCAATTTCTTCCCCCATTCCTTTTCAAATCAAAAACAATTTTCAGTTTTGGTTTTTCAACAAAAAGTTTTAATTATAAAATATCGAGGAAGTACAATTAATATACTCCTCTTCATCACAATACAGTTTTTACAATCGATTCTTTTTTAGTCTCTAGCTTCATATTATTATGTACAAGGCGACGCAATGCGTCGGGAACATTATGACAATACAAAAATAATAATTTTGTTTTGCTATTAAAACGATTGAACAGCAAAACATTCAACAAAAATACAACGAAATAAAGAAGGAAGCTTCCCATCCTAGTGATGGTGACTATAGTCATAGCCTCCAGATAGTTCTTCGTGATGTCCTGCATCGCCACCGCCGAAATCATGATGTTCTTCATCGCCACCACCGAAATCATGGTGCTCTTCTTCGCCACCAAAGTGATGATGTTCCTCGTGATGTTTCTCTTCGTGGTGGATCTGTGGGATGTACTCTTTGTGTGGATAGGGAACCTTTTTCTCAACATGGTAAGCTGCAAAGAAAATATGGAACTTAGAGCACCGTGCTGTTATTATGTTGTTCTTGTTAACACGTACGAATATGTTTCTCGATATGAACGGGAACGGGATTATCGACGGGCACTTTGACTGGATATGGGACATCCTTGTAAACTGTAATTATGAATGGTGAATTAGAATCAATTCCGTTGATCGGAATTACTTGAAGCTCATCTACCTGGATAGGGAATGTGTTTTTCCACTGGATATGGAACATCTACGTGCACTTTAACTTCGTATGGTACTGGTTTGTCAACGTGTACTGGAACTGGTCGATCAACTGTAACGAATAGAAATAAACGGTTATAGAACGGACCATTCAAATGATTGGGTATAGAAACGATTTGACGAAATGCATACCATTAACATGAACTGGATATGGAACTTTCTTGATGACCTCGTATGGAATCTTCTTGACCACCTCGTATGGAACTGGTTTGTCTACATGAACTGGTACGGGACGGTCGACATGTACGACATGTGGAACTTTGACAATCTTCTCAACTGGGTATGGTTTCGGCACATGGACTGGAACTTTCACTGGATAAGGTACCTTCTTCTCAACTGGGTATGGAGCTGGGACGGGTACTTTTACGGGATATTTGACGATTTTCTCGACGGGATAAGGCTACGACAAGAAACGAAAATTAAATTTCTGGTGAACTCTTTCGACGACAGATTTTGATTGGGTACCTGTGGAACGTAGACCTTGACTGGAACTGGATTATCGACATGAACATGGACGGGGTAGTGTTTGACCTTTTCCACTGGATACGGTTTAGGAATATGTACTGGAACCTTTACGATTTCCTTAACCTTGTAGTGGACGATCTTTTCAACGGGGTATGGCTGTAAAGGAAAACGATTTTTAGTAAGCACCTCATCGAACACAGAACAGGGTGATGATTTCAAAAGAAGCCAAATCAATCTCACCTTTGGCACATGCACATGGACAGGGTAGTGCTTGATTTTTTCTACTGGAACTGGAATGTGTTTTTCAACCGGATATGGAACGGGTACTTTCTTTATAACTGTGACAGTCTTTTGCTCATGATGATGGTGGCCATGATCACCTTCCCAGCCGTGCAGTCCGCGTTTGTCTTGTTTCTTTTCTTGTAGCTCGCTATCAGCTGCTTTGCTGTCTTCAACATTTGTGTTTTCTATTGGCTTCTTCTCCTCTTCGGCTACCGCCAACAGAACTAATGCACAAAGGCACGCAAGGCCCTGTAATGAATGAAATATTCGATCTTAACAAGAAATTGTCATCATTCTACGAATGTGCGCAAAAAGCAACTTTCAATTTGAATAATTGAATCGCAACATATGTAAAAATCGCTGTGCGAACAACTCTTTCTCTGTTTAATTGGATTACCATACATATTCCACGGCAATGCATTGCATCAATTGTCGTGCATTTTCGTGTCATAAAAGAGATTATTTTCTGTGATTGTGCAGTGTGCACGTAAGTAGATTGTATCTTGTTTCACTTGAAAAAAAGGAAAAGCTGAGACAAAAGCACGCAATTTAATTCAATGAACAATCACACCAAATTTCCATATTTGGCAATGAATTTGCTTCGATTTTGCATAATATTAGATAACTGCAGTAGCACCGAAAACAACAAAAAACCGACCAGATCCGCACGCAGATTATATTCCATTCCCATTTTGGACTTTCTTAATGTAACACACACACACACCAGATGTATTGGATGAAAACACAAAAAATTCGCATTGATAAAATCGTATTCCAATTCAAACTAACTGATTCGTATGCACAACTCTTTGAACATTCAATTTTCTCTTACCAATAACTTCATGTTTTACAACTAAATCTCTGCACAACGTCTCGAGAGTAAACTAATATAAAATTGCGGTGAAAAGCAAACAAGTTACTGATGTTGAGTCCTATGTCGGCTTCAATTTATATACCAAATCAACTTCTGGGTCTGTGGGTTTCCACTTTCCCCGATTCGCTCAGATCCCCATACTTATGAATCGATCCATCTTACTCACATTTGTTATTCTTTCCTTATTGTTTTGTTATAACCTTTTTTTTTCACCATTATTACAACAACAACAACAACAACAACAGCTGACTGCTTGTTATTACTTACATTTTACATTTTTATAATAGTTAATTCATTATTTACATGTACGATGGATTATGTGTCTATATGAGAGTATTGTATGTGCTTGGATGTATGAATATTATGCCGTTAAAGTATATGCAGTGTAAAACCAATTATTAATTTTTACTCTTTTTTTTCGTTGTTACAATCCAAACTACCGTGCAATATTTGTACAAAATGATTAACTAATATTTCATTATTTAATAATTTAATAACCGAATTATGTATTGTAAAACAAACTCGGCAACTGTAAGAAGTGCGCCGATTTGAAAGCGCCAGTCAATGTTGTGCAAATTTTGGAAATGATTCTTATCTTCTAAACAAAAATTGGAGAAAGACAGATTTAACTGATAAAGAATACTTGGATTTTGGCTTCAAGCTTAGATTAAAAACTAATGGGTTCGCTTTTCTAATGAGGTTCTGGTTCAATGGAAACCTGATAGTGACTTCTTACATTCTACTTCCCAGCAAGGGTTGACTTCATTTCAGGGCCGTATGGGGGCGAAGGCGAGCTGAGCTCACTCTGGAAAGTGTGAAGCTCACCCTGAGAAAATTTCACTTCATTCTGTCTTCGCTGCAAAAAGAAAATATTACTCGAAATTTTCCCTTGCGACGCACATCCATTTTACCAATTCGAGGTCATTCACAAATTACGCACGCTATACAGGAAGAGGTGAGGTTTGACAAAAACATTCGCTTCATTCATTTTCTGGCGTACGATAGGGGGAGAAGGGTTTCAAAATTTTTAATTTTAAGAGCATGTAATTTGTAAATGTCTCCTTAGCCTTTGAGCAGCACCGATTTTCAAAAGTTTATCTTCTCAATAGCCAAGATTGATCTAAGAGAATCTTACATTTTGGAAGACAATGTTTTCCGGCTATAGTTTTTTGATAAAAATGGTAGGTTGTACTTAGAATCAATGTAATGTAAATACGATAGCAAACGTGAATCTCATGGGCAATCTCGAAGATGATTTATAGTTTTCAACATGGAGAAATGGAAAGTTCCAAATTTTCAAACAGCGGCAATGGGAAACCTCAACTCAGAAAGAAATAATAATTTTCCTGCATTTTTTTACAATCTGGAAGTTCAAAGTTTAAAATATTTAAAGTCGTATCGGCCTTTAATAGCATTAACAAAAGGGACAGTTTGTTCAATCGTAGTTATAAACTTCAAAAAAATCAATCGCTCCGCTACCGTATTGTGCTTCACTGTTAGTGAATCAAACATCTTAAACAGTTCCGTCAAATAAAAACTTTCAACTAATGAACAAACTCGGAGTTACTCAAATTGAGCTGAACCCTGAGAATCGAGTCTAGCTACGACCCCGCTTTATTTAGTTCGTTTAGTCCATTAAACTCCTTTTGGTCAATTTTGAACTCTATTAAAAAATTTCAACTAATAAACCGTTTAGAGTCATTTTCGAGCAAGCAGAGCCGAATAGTCGAGCTGACATGATTTTCGGTCAAGTCAACCTGAAATTTGAGTTCCTACTAACCTGATCTGACGTCGACCTGAAATCTGAACTGATCTGAACTGAATTTTAAGTTAAAATTTTTGACATAAACTGGATTTCTTCTTTATCTATTTGACGAATTGTGTGCGTGCATTTCGATTTTTTTAAATTCTAAATCTACAAAAGGCGTAAGTAATTCTACTTAAATATTATTCTGTTCGCCATTGCAAAAAATCCTGTTCGATTTTTGCCAGTTTTAGTATTTTAAGATTGTCGATAACAACCAGATAACAAGCCTGACAGCCGCCTGAATAGAAATAAATGATCTGGCAGATGCCTATTCAGTTTGTTACTTATCCTATTACATTTGGATACACATACATTTACTGTTAATATCGATAAATTAAATTATACCACAGTTTGCACGACTTGGCTGAGCACGGCGAATGCCGAAGTTTATATGCCGGCTGTCAATAGGTATGGCTTCGGGAAGGGTAGTCAGATTATAACTCGATTAGAAATTTGTCTGTAAATACGGAGGCCGGAGGAAGTGTTAGTGTCAATTGTAAAATAATGCTAGTAATCAAATAAAAATAACTTGCGGTTATGCACCCACTCAATTCACGAAAAAATAAATTAAAATTTGAACATTTATTTATTTATGTGATTTATTCCCTAGACCTGCACGTTCTAGGAGTTAATTGCTGAAAGCATAAAATAACAGTTACCCACATTCAAAAAATGTTCAAGAAGAAATGCATGCATCTGTTGTTGATAAAAAAGACAAAAAATAAATGGAAATCTCTAGCTGATTTGATCTTATATGTAGCAAAATCTATGCTAAAAGAATTGAAGTAAAAGATTTGGAATACAAATTTTCGAAAATGTTTTGATCAAAGGAAGTAATAGACCCGATGAAGATACTGTTAATATGGTTTGCCGTCTGTGACAGGTAAGCACACCACCTTAATAACCCTCACCGAGAATTAGAATATGCTACGTCATGGTAGGGAAAGTTGACTTACACTGACCGAATCAACTATTCAGGTATCAACTCCTGAGAATCGTAATTTTCAAGCTTTCAACAAATGTTTACAAAAAATGTATCAACTGCTCATCTCAAAACAGACGAAACTGTCACATGCAATTCTATACTTTCATTCAAAGATAGCACGTCTGCCGTTATTCGCCTAAGAAATTATACTTTTTTCAGTAATCAAAAGAATTTCGTGTTTCATTTTCTAAAAAAATTAAATTTCTTATGCAAATTACGGCAGGTGTTTGAAGTAGAAATGTTTGCCTTACATTTTTTGAAAGGGTCTCTTGCAAAATGATATTGTCGATGAAACAATAAAATACGCCGAAATGTAGGCCACTATTTCATTGAAGTATGGATAAAAATCAATCATGAAGTTATTCACTTTTATGAATACCATGAACTTATTACTCGTTCCATCAATACGATCCCGCAAGAGGCAAGAGTATACCTAACCTTCTTTAAAACGTTTCTGGTTAGCAGTCATAGCGTCGACCATATTCATTCGGTGAAGTTATGGAAAAACGTTGACCACATCGTAAATGCATGCAATTTAAATGCAATTTGTTATGCACACACGTTGCATTTATTTATTCAGTGGTTATTCCAATTTAAAAACGAATTTACGGTGTTTATTTGATGTTTTATCGTCAAACCTCAAGCTTTGGTCATGTCATCCAAAATAACTGGTGATACAGTGGAATTATTACATGTTTGCTTCAGTACGCCTAGAATAGTCAAAATTGCAGTAGTAAATTTCAACCCATTTACCATGACTACCATGTAGGTTCACATTTTTATCGCACACGGATTGTGTTTTTTGCAGCACCGTTTCCATGTATTGCGCTAGAGTAAAAAAATTGTCCTAGCAGCATAATGGATTTGCAAGTATTATTATTTACTGCCTGCCCCCATGCGAAAGTTGAACATTACATAGCAATACATCCCTGTGAAAATGGTACATTACATGATGGCACCTTTTCGGTTCAGCTCTTGTGAATTTTATGTAAAAATAAACTTTCGCTTGTATGGCAAGCAGTAAGCCAGAATACATTGGATGCTGCACTGAGTAATTCGGTAATTCGATTTTATGACAACAGTAAGCTCACAAGTGTGTTTGGAGCAACAAGTTTCGGTAATTGTCTTTTCGACAAGTGTAGTTTTTTACCTCGCCTCGGCTAGGATATGGACACTCACTTTCGTCTAGAATATGCAAACTTTACATTCGTCTAAATGACAGTTACCGGAACTGGTTTCTCAAAAACACACTCGGGTTCTTGTGTTTGCTTTTATAACTAAATGCAATTAATTATTTTCGCAGCATCCAATGTAAACTATTATTACGAACGTACCAATTAAACGATGGTCTACTCACTGACTGATGTTGCGACCAATTGCCCATTTTCAAAATATTTATTCGTTGGAATTATCCTTTCAAACGACAATTCCTTGTCAATTTCTCCTGACATGACACAAATTTCCACTGTCAGTAACCCCTCGCAATTAACTCTATTTGCCTGCTGTGCATTAATTCCTAGGCAACCGTATTAATGAATCCATGTAAAGAAACCGAATTTCACGAATTCACTCAACAGGTTGACATCGTTATGGTAGAATTTCTGTATAGCATCCACTTATACAATGTAGGCATGTGATATAAAACGATGTTTGAAAACGAGACGAGTGTATTTTATGAAATGTTGTAATGCACAATTTATGTATGTTTTGCATAAGAGTCGCTCGATAGAGCCAAAAGATATTTTCGCCATTTTTTTTTCGTTCGTTTTGTTTTGTTTTTATTACTTTTTTTCTTTCTTCAAACAGCAATGAAATACATCGAACCTCTGAATGGATTATGAAATGTTTGCTGTGAGTTTTTCAACGTAAGAATTGTGGTTCATTATAATCTCCATAATGAGCAATTTATTAATATTAATTAAATGGCACGGTGTGTGATGTATCTGTAGAGTTGGTTTAACTTCGCTGCATTTAAGATTGGGTTGATGTTGTCATGGGTGCGGTTGGTTGGTAACAGATCATGACTGTGAGTGTCCTTCCTAGAACCACCAAACTGTTTTCAGTATTTCATCGAATGCAATCGTCTTTGAATATTGAAAGTTGTAACGATAATTCGGAAATGTCATGAATAAAAAGAACCAATTTACTAACCAGAAAGCTGATAACGAAAGTGTGTCGCAAGAAAATTAAATCTGCGATGTTTTTGTCTCATGGTCTGGATCGTTAGATGACTGTCCAATTCGACTACTAGTTGATGCAGATGGTGAAAAATGTTTTCCTCAATTATATGAACTTGTATCAAAAACATCGCATTGTCAACATCGACAGTCAACATCGCATGCGATGTTTTTCCAGTGTAACTCTACGTCGAGATTAAGAAACTACAAAGCTTCAAATAGGAAGTTCCACAGTTCACAGCAGCTCCTATATTCCTATATGGACTTTGAAGACTTTTTTTGCTGATTTAGCCAATTTCAAGATCGAAGAAAGTTGAATTGAGATTTCAATTGCATGAGCTTTTCGACGCTTCGTGATACGGACTGCTGGTACGAGTAGATGAGGCATAATAGAAGCGTTAGAATAATGTTGAAGAAAAACATCGCAAATCCAATAACAAAATTCCTTACGACAAAGGATTAGTCCTTCTGAAAATCAACTGGTCATTCTTGAGTCAACAATACTGCGATTCAATGGTGCAACCTATTTGTACATTAGTTGAAGGTGCCGCCTATCGCAGAAAATCTTTTACTTCATTTGTTTCGAGACCGATGTTGTTATATAAGAACGCATCAGTCGTAGGTCATAGATTATTACAATGAAGTCGATGTCGATAACAGTAGATCAGCCGTTTTTGGAAGGTAAAAATTGTTTTCAGGCTGTTTTATAGTTTTCCAACATTTCAATTCATAAATCTAAATGTTCCTTCCATTCATTTTATATTCAAATTTCCTTTTTATTTTTCCATTTTTTGTTTTTGTTTCTACTTTTTACTTTACATTCACAACAAAAAAATTTGTTTTTCTAATGCAAGATAAGTTTCGTCTCACAATATCCTTTGGATTTTATATAATAAAGCGCTGGTTTCTGTTTCGAATAAACCTAAATGCTGCTCTCTCATTCATCATCAACCACAAAATTGTTTTTTGTTTGTTTGTCATTTTCTTACAAATAATTTAAAACAAAAATTTACAAAATATTCAAATTATCACAAATTATCGAAATTTACGATTGTCGTCTAATAATGATGATGATGGTCACTGAAATCGTGGTGCTCGTCATGGTGGTGGTATTCTTCGTGATGGACTGGAATGTATTCCTTGGCTGGGTATGGAACATGCTTTTCAACATGAACAGCTGAACGCGTTGTCAATAGAAAAGTTAGATTTTTGTATCGTTTCTTTAAGTTTAAAGTCAAAATAACTTACGAATATGCTTCTCAATGTGTACTGGTACTGGATGTGCTACTGGTACTTTCACTGGATATGGAACGTCCTTGTAGACTGTAAAATGGCAAAATTGTAAATTAGATTCAATGTTGGCTCAACTGAAGCTCATGTCTTACCTGGATAGGGAATGTGTTTTTCAACTGGGTATGGAACATGTACAGGTACTTTAACTTCATATGGAACTGGTTTATCAACATGAACGGGAACTGGTCGATCAACTGTAACGATTAGAAATTTGTCATTAATGGACAATCACTAAAACAAATTTTTAAATGAATGCATACCATTAACATGAACTGGATATGGAACATTCTTGATGACCTCGTATGGAACCTTCTTGATGACTTCATATGGGACTGGTTTGTCAACATGTACTGGTACGGGACGGTCGACTGGTACTTTGACTGGATAGTGTACAATCTTCTCTACTGGGTAGGGTTGGGGTACATGGACTGGAACTTTGACTGGATAAGGTACCTTCTTCTCAACTGGGTATGGAGCTGAAAAATTTATCAAGTGGCATTTCAGGTAAAGAACTCTGTGGAAATATTTGTTAACTCACCTGGAACAGGGACTTTCACTGGATAATGAACAACCTTTTCGACTGGGTAGGGCTATAAATTAACGAAAGTTTTGTTTCAATGTAACGGAAGTGGTTTCATTTTCACTGAAAGATTTTTACCTGTGGAACGTAAACCTTGACTGGAACTGGATTGTCTACATGTACATGAACGGGGTAGTGCTTGACCTTCTCCACTGGGTACGGTTGAGGAATATGTACTGGGACCTTGACGATTTCCTTAACTTGATAGTGGACAATTTTTTCAACTGGGTAGGGCTGTAGAAATTCATAAAAATCGTTATTCATGCACCAAAATGAACTGCTAAACCAATTCGTTTACCTTTGGAACATGAACGTGGACAGGGTAATGCTTGATCTTTTCTACAGGCACCGGAATGTGCTTTGTAACTGGATATGGGACTGGAACCTTCTTCACAACGGTCACCGTTTTTTCGTGATGATGGTGTCCATGGTCTCCACCGAAATCATGTCCGTGAAAATCATGACCAAGACTAATTCCCTGATGACCACCGAAATCATGACCGCCGAAATCATGACCTCCGAAATCGTGACCCCCGAAATCGTGTCCATAACCTTCGCTGAAGATTCCGCGTTTTTCTTGTTTCTTATCAGCGGATGCTGGTTCGACGGCTTTTTTCGTCTCTTCTTTAACAGATTTTTTATCCTCTCCGAACACACCCACCACAGCCACAACGAGCAACAGAACTAGCTGTAGAGACAAAGAGAAAAAAAAGAGATATTTCTTGCTTACAATTTTGTGGACAAGTTAATATTGTACTCGCATCGTCTTTCAGACGATTCGTTAAAATGAAAAATTTGTGTCGAACATAAGCTGTCGCTATATTGTGATATAATAAATGAACCGTGTATGAATCGCGCTTTTGTGAGCTGAAGATCATGTAATAATTGATTGAATGGAGAACGGATTACATTTTTTGACTAATATGTTACACATTTTACATGAATGATCGACGTTTGTTATTCGGTTAGTTTGTTGGTATATCGAAGTTGGAGCATATTACAATGCTGATGTGTGGATGGTGTGCGAATATGACCAGAAGAAATAAATTTACAGTGCGTGACATTTATTAACGGCATCGTATCCAAAATTTCTGAGAGAAGTTGGTGATGTCAGAGAAATAAGAACCGATGCCGTTGATAAAGGCTACGGACTGTAGTTAATTGAATTTGAATTAGAAATATTATTTCGAAATTAAATCGCATAATCCATTCGTTAATTCAATAGACATAAATTTGGTCGGGCATGGTGAATTGTAAATTGAAGAAATTAATTGAAATGTAAACATTCACAGGTAATTCAATCGAACGCTGCTGATCACTCTAATTGGAAGACAAATTAACTGACTCCAGTTGATAGATATATTGAAGTCGTGAATGTTTTTGTTTGAAACAAGATTGCGAAGAATTGTGAAATTTTAATTCAATTAAAAAATTTTGAAAAAAATCTTTTTCCAGTTCTTTAAATTGAATTAAAAACATAACAAGACGGACCGAGTCATCACCACCCAAGCAACCTATTATGCATTTATCGTGGTTGTTGCAATTCTAAATAGATATTTAGACGGGTGAACATTCATAAAGCGATAAAAATTTGAATTTTTATGAGATAATAATTTCACTTTTTACGACACTTTCATGGTACATGATTTTATTCAATGAAAATTGTTTTCAATTTTCCACACATTGTTTTTGCGAGGCTTTAGTCCAAGCTCCTTTTTTTGTGCTGAATAAATTTTTGATTTAATGTCCTTTGGCATGCACACACACACATTGTATCCATTGTAAAATTTTTATTCTCTGTGCCAATGGGGGAGTTTTGTACTCATTTTAACACCCCGAATAATCTATTTAAAATCACAACATAAATTCGATAAATTCAATTCCAAAAATAATTCTTTTTTTCACAATTTAACGGAATTTATTGCTTTTAAAAACGTAAAATCAAAACAACAAAAAAATAATTTAAAAAATAAAAAATGTTTTCGTATCATTTACCATAAACTTCATTGTAATGATTTAATTGAAGATCTGTGAGTCCAGAAAGGCACTGGATACATTCTCGTACCCGTCACCGTCTTTTATACACAATATGATATGATTTACTTTCCCCTTCTGGTAGACTCTCTGGTAAGGTAAGACATAAGCACCGCGTCGTATTATTATTATTTTTTGTGTGTGTCTATGTTGGTGGAATTGGATGGTGGCATGGATCTTTTGCCGATATATCGTTTGTAAATTCGTTTGCTGGTTCGTTGGTCGTTTTTTCCCATATTTCATTTATCTGCATCAGTATTAAATTCTGTTTGGATGTTGTCCATTTTGTAAAATGTGTATCAAGACGAGAAAAAAAAACAACAAAAATTGAATTTGTGCAGTAAACTTATATCATTTTCGATTCATTTAAAGAGAGTAACTCGGTTAAACTATACTTTTATATTTAATGTTATACGTTAGTTACATTTTTAGCATTTTGCCATTTAAAAATTGTAAAAATAATTGTTTGTATGAATGAACGGCCAGAGAAGTAAAATAATTCGCTTGAAATGTGAGCCGTTTTCAGCGGTTAAGTAATGCGAAAATTGTTGATTCCACTTTTTCCTTCATTCTCCGTTTACAAAATATAGCAGGCAGCCAGGCACACACAATTCATTTTTCTCGAAATTGGAAAATCGTTAATTTGCATCGAATGGATTGGATATTAATACTAGTTTGTGAACGCGTTTGGTTTTGCATTTTATTTCTTGGCTAATTTATTTTATTAAATGGAAATTTAATTATTGATTGGATATAACAGCGCGTAGGATTTTATGTTTTCCTTTATACACTCAGTTTAAAACACCAAGTGGCACCTTTTTTGAATTCAAATAGATTCCACAACTTTTTTGATCCACAAATTCTGACAGCTAAATTGATATTTTTTGCCACAGATTTATAAAAGCTAGAGAATTACTTCGAAAGGCCCAAAATCTTAAATCTAATTTGAAATTGAAGACAACATTGGAATTTTATCTCTTCCGTTTTAATTATGTGAATTTATGTGCATGTTCTGTTCATTTTGACATTCTTCTGCAGACGATGGTATTAAGTATTGTCTAAATCTCACGTTCTATATAACTATGTGACTCAGTGGCCTAATAGCTACGATCGCTGCTTGATCTTCAGAAAAATTTTGTTGGTGTCTTTTCGACAAGTGTAATTACATACCTCGTGTACCAAAAATACAGTTACCGAAAACAGTAGCTCAAAAACTCAGTTTGCCTTTATCACAAAATGCTACCCTCATGCGATTATGAGTTATTTTCGTGGCATCCAATGGAAACTCTAAAGCGAACTAAAACACAAAATAACTCAAAGTGAGCGAATTTCAAATATAAACAAAAATCAAGAGCGTGACGAGACGATGGATAACTATTTTTAAAGTGCTGAATTCTGATTTGACTTTAACCGTCAAAGACATTGTACGTCAACAATTCTGAACGGTGTGAAGTTGTAAAACAACCAAGAAAACACTGCTATCGTCCGGAGTGAGCTGAAGTATAAAGAAATTGTAAGGCTGCACATACGAAAAGTGAAGAACTAAAAACTTCTTTTTGTTCTTGAACTTTCGGCCTGTTTTAAATTTCGCGCCTTTTTAAAGTAGCCTTCTAGTCTCTGCAAGTCTGTAGCACATAATGTCCACAAGACCATAGAGTTTGATGGAATACAAATACGGCTATAATATGTTCGTATTGATGTGCTGATCGAGGAGGCCCGATTGCGCCACTGAGATCTTTTAACCTAAAATGACGCCTGGTGACGCCTCTTCCGGATAGAATTTGCGCCCTTTACTGCATCAGCAAAGGATTTTGCAGAACGCCCGACGCGCCCTTAGTAGTCAGTCTGGGCCTGTCTATAGTGACTGCTTGTCAACTTAATTTAATGTCCATAGAATCTGAGAGTTGTCGAATGTGTGGGTCAAAAAAAAGTTGTAAGCGAAAATAGTGCTAATTCGTTAAAATTCTTCTTTAAAATTTTAATTTGCGATTAACTTTTCTCTAGTATTTTCAACGCGAATCACACGTAGTAAAATTCGTTTGCATAAATTTTACTTCATCGGTCTTTTATCCTCATTTTTGTAATTCTCATATTTTGCATTCCGTTTTTCCTTTTTTTGCGATTTTTACTTTTTTTCTTCCTCTACTTAAATGGTTTATGGTAGGGACATGAAGTCGGTCATGTTGTGTGGCAGAAGCAACTAGTTGAATGTCCGTATTGGTATTCGTGGTTTGAATGAAATTTTATTTTGCCTTTTTTAAATCGAATAAAATTAAATTACCAGAGCAGCACATTGACAATCTGTGTCTCGTTATCACGTAAATTACGATGATAAATTTTTTTTAGGTGTTGTTTAAATTAATCGTTAATAAATACGTCAGTTGCATGCAAACGAGAATTTTATTGAATCGAATTTACTCTTTGCACAAGAGCAAAGAGTTAATCTTTGGCATACAATTGAATTGAAATCAGCACTGCTGGTTCAACGATCAATACCATCATCGTATGGTATATGTACATATCGTAACGCAATCGATAAGCTTTTACATAACTTGGATTAAAAATTGTTGTAAAATTGTGCTTTCAAAGTTTTCTGAAACGTTCATTTAATGAACGTATAATTGGATGTAGTTTAAGGACACTTTATGGCGTTAATTTATTTTTCTCAACTCAGTGACGAAATGAGAAACTTTTGTTGTCTTTCTTGAGAAAAACGGTGAATACAACTCGGTAGTAAATGATTTTTTAAGCACATGATGTGTATTGCAACAGTCTACACACTTAGGACCTGAACAGTTATTTGTGATATCGATTGCATGGCGGTTTTGTCCAACAATTATAATAGAGAGGTATCTCAAGTTCAATGTTTTCAAACATTTTGATGCTGAGTTGCATAAAAAGCGTTTTTCAACTCAGGGCCGCCATCATCATCAACTTTCCATGCATGTGTTTGATAATGATATGACTAATGGCTCACTAGTGCGCGAAAGCCTTTTCTCTTTCTCGCACGCTATTGAGCCATTATCTTGAGTAAACCGTGCATGTTTTCTAAATAAAAATCTTGCCGAGACTAGACTTTCAACACTTGAGACCAAGAGCATTCTGACCTGACCATGAAGCAACAACTATATCCATTCGGCACAAAGTTATTCCAAACGTATTGTTGGAGCGTATATACTGAGCATTGATTACTTGATTCTCTTCAAATAGTCTTTTTTCACATTACAGTCTTCTAGAACATTCAAATGAATTTTTGTTTTCATGTGAATATTTGGTAGAAAGTTTGTATTTTCTCGCGCATGATATCTTGTCGACCTCGACTTAAACTCGGATCGACAATCGACCTTAGTAGGAAAATAACTATTAATAACTCGGTCGCAGAGACTACTATTCTTCTTGCAATTGATTCAATCGGAGGTGTGTTCTTGAATAGAATAAACATTGGTCTTATGTGTTACTTTAATGTCAAATACATTTTATTAGTGAAGGCAGTGTCATCTATTATCGGGAGTAAATGACGTAAATGATTTATCATCAGTTTTTCATGCTTCGATGACAATCAGTAGCTCTTGTCTGTGAAAGTTTAAAGTTTTAGAAACAACAGACGAGTAACAAATTTAATGAACTCACGCCGTAAGACCGTTTCAAAATTGAAATTTTTAGTGAATCAGTAAATGAAGAAATAAATTTTAAAGTACTCTATTATGAGAACATCGCGAACATGTCTAGTACAACCAACGTTGCGATTGCTAAGAAAATTTTGCGTTTCTTTTTAAATTCTAAGCGTACGGCGTCAATTATGTCAAATCTGTTACTTCCTATGTTTAAAATATGACTTGGTGTTTGATAGTAAATCTTTTACTTCATTTGTTTAAGCACATTTTTTCCTATATAATAAGACATTAATCAGGTCACAGATGACTAGCCGTTAATGAAATCATTTTTTAGTGATTGGGCATGGTCTATTTTGTAACATGGTGCTAGAAGTCATCACTTTTTATTGTCGTTGCTAACAGACAACTGCATTTTTATTTAGTCCCATGAGCCCATTTCCAAAAGTACCGATAATGAAACACCAGCTCCAATCAAACTGAACTCATTCCTTCAATCAGTAGAGTACAATTTAAATCAAATTGGTGGGGCTTGCTATAAAGCTAATATGGTTCTATTCTACTGGATTCAACTGCATTTACTCGAAAAAGAAAAACTGTACCAACACACGAGTGAAACTGAATTTGCAACCTTGTTCCAATCACTCTGTATTCTCCGTTCTCCTCTATCATTTATATGCCCTAAGTAGTGCACATCAAGAAAATATCACGATTATATTCAAATGAACTGAGAATAAGAAAACGTCCATACGTCTCAATAATTATTTTTCGTTTTGTTTCATATAAGTTATTTATGCTACAGCCAATATACACGGTGAGCTTGAACCAACTTTTAGTCAAAGTGTTGAGTACTCGGGGTTTTCAGCTAGGAACGTTTCGGGTGGTGAGATGTAGTCAAAGTTTGCCGAGAGTAGGAAAAAATCGGTTCGGCGATTTTAGTTTTTGCATGAAAGCAATGCTGGTGACACTCCTGAAACGTTCCTAGCTGGAAACTCTGAGTACTCGACACTGTAAATAAAAGTTTTTCCAAGCCCACTGTGATAATGTAACGCTAACCGAGAAAAAAAAGATTTTTAGACCCGTGCGAAGTACTCGGGTCTCATGCCTTTACTCTTACGTTTGTAACACGTCGATTCCGACTCCCGGAGTAAGGGCAAACCGTCTGTGGTCATCCCTAGATGCCAAATCAGCAATAAAAAAATTTCAGTCCGTCTGTCTGTATTGCTCGCAGAAACTTCATAGATGGTGCAAATAAAAGGTATTGATTACACCAATCCAGGAAAAAAAGCTTGTCAAAAGCGGATTTCCGGCTCGGAAGTTAGAGCCCATAGAGTGGGCCTAACTTGAGCTACTCGGCCGTACAGTGAAAGTAGAGTTTTTTGTCGATATCTCGAGTAAATTTCATTCGATTTTCATGATCTTTTTTTTGTCTGAAAGGTAGGGACGAGCGTGAAGTAGTGAATATTATTTCGGTCACCCAACAGTATGGCCACCAGCCGCCATTTTGGATTTTAGTGTTTTTCGCTTGTATTTTGAGGAAATTTCATCCGAATTTCGTAAATTTTTTTTTACTTGAAAGGTAGTAATGTTCGTTAAGCGGTAGAACTGTTTTCGTCGACCTAAGAAAATGGCCGACAGCCACCATTTTAGATTTTAATGTTTTTTG
>JANTFA010150628.1:0-11225 GCA_026413405.1 Phytosciara flavipes | reverse complement strand
TATTTTCTTTAAATTGTTTTTTTAAATTTATTTTTGGATTTTTAAATTTTTTCTTTCTAAAAATTGTTCGATTCTTTTGTTTTTTTCTTTATTTATTAATTAATATAAATTCTTCCTAATAATAATATAATTTTAATTAATAAATGGTAATGTAAAAGTATAAAAGTTTTGCACAATTTTGCGCACTTTGTATTTTTGTTTTTGTTTAGCCAAAAAATTTGTTTCAAATTTGTTTTTTCTTCTTCTTTTTGTTCAATAATGGTTTTTTTCTATAAAGTTTTTAATGTTTGGTTGGCTCAGCTACTTTTTGGGATCTAATTTCATAACTTATTGTGAACACTAATTTAATTTTGTTTGCATTTTTGTTAGAAATAATTTTCTTTTTTTTATTAATTAGACTTTCGGTAAACGACAAGAAATTTTCATATTTTTTGTTGGTTTGCGATGAAGTGGTTTTTTTTTCTTCTCCATTATTCTTTCAACATTTTTATTGATCAACTCAATATGAGATTACTAAATATTATTAGAATGGTCATTATTAAGTAGTTAGATAATTTTTGGATTACACGAAATATGTTTTTTGTTTTTGTTTTAGATAGAGAGAATTTGGAACATTCGCGTAATATAGACACACATACAATAAATTATGTAACGAAGAAAATATTGATTTCTTATCGTTTAGCAATCTAATATGTATTGTAAAAGTAGAGGAATTTTTGTGCAAAAATTGGAAGTAAAACGAAGCAGCGTGTGCAAAAATGTGCAAAAAGCCGTTAAGGAGTGGATGAAGTTTGTGCTATTTTTGTGATAAAACCAAAAAAAATTATGTTTTTCGTTCGTTTTTTTAAATTTACTTTTTAACTATTTATCTCCGAAATGTTAACCCAATCTAGAACTGTAGGTTTTCTTGCGTCTTCAATCCACACACCCTCCATAATAGTTTTAAAAGTTTAATATTTTGCTTGCTTATACGCAGCGATAGTCGGATAAGACTAGGCCTTTGCACGTATCTTGTATAGAGTGACGAATGTTTCTTTTTGAACAGATCTCGAAATTTTTAATTTTTCGTTGGTTTCGTTTGTTTTATTCGTTCACTTCGTTCCTAGTCGTAGTTGTCACGTAAGAGCAAAGCTCTTTGGAGGCTTTTTTACGTTACAAATAAAATTGTTTATGCTAGTAGCCAGTGCCAAGGTTACATGCTCATTTTTTTTCTGTAAGTATTCATGAAGCTGAAAGGTTCATTTTAGCATCATAATTTTTGCAACGCCCTGAGCTAAGCCAATAGGGTAATCTGTCTTTTGCATAATAGTGACTGATCTCTTTACATTTTCCTTATCTCACATACATATCCTTATGAATCAGTATTTACGTTGCTCCTGTAGAAAGCGTATGGAATGATAACATTGACAATACAAAAATTTGGTTCGAGTTGTTGATTCAAGAAGCGTGATTTCAAATCAACGAATGTAATGTGACTGAGCATTTAATTGGAACGACTTTCATTTGAAGTGGGAATTTGAAAACCTACAATTTTAGACTGGTTCGTTATTTATTTGAAAGGGTTTTTTTTCTTGATTTTACATCAAATCGATTTGCTGATATTTTTTTGGTTGATAGATTTGTACGGTCAAACTTAACGACTGATCTCATCAACATGAAGGTATAGGTCATCTTTTTATCGTCTCAAATTCAAAAGAAAAACACAATACTACCGGAGTGCATGCGTGCCGAATGAAACGGAAAATGAAAGCAACTTTCGAAGACTAACAGTAAAGGAACAAAATAAAAATTGAGCACAAGAGGTCGTTCATGGTCCCAACATTTGAACTAGTTGTTATTTGCCAAAAGTTTCTTGGCGCCCTGTAATATCGATTGTTGTAAATAAATACTTATCAGGGGCTACACTGTCTAAATGAAGACACTTCGTCTGATTTATTTGTCTTGGCGAAAATTTAAGATGCGTTTTGAGAAAAGGAAAAAGCAGCATAGGTATGGGGCAGAGTAGATGTCACATAATTGCTTGGATTGCATTGAACGCCCCGTCAAGCGAATTTGGAGTTTTCATTGAGTTCATTTAATTTTAAAAATCGGCAGGCGTATAGCTTTTGTGTAAATTATATTGTTTATTACTCATCGTTTGCTAGTAGTATCTGTTAGATTTTAATAAATATTTGCGTCACATGAAGCGAAACAACGAATTTGTTGTGTGAATTCATCGAATTCATATACCAAGAGGAGTCTCATAAGTATGTGTGTGTGTGTACGTTAAAAGTTAATTCTCGTGGTACATACTACACACACACACAACTACAAGTGAGTGGTTCGTTCCGTGTGACGTGAACAAATTTTACACACGTCATGACACGAACTCACCACAATAAATAGATAAATTTCTCATACGTATAATATTCGTCCGTATATTTGAGTGTGAACGCAAACTAGTAACACACTTTGACTTTGTCTGTGGAATAGAAACCCAAATGTTTCGGTCCATGGACTGTTTGTAGGTCCCAGGAACATCGTACATTCCTCTACTACAATGCAATTGTTTCGAATAACTTTTGACGCCTACTTTTGTGTGATCTCGTGACAGGGCGTGTGTAACAGTAAACTTGTAAACGACTTCGTGTCGTAATATATTGAAAAACAGCTGTGATGGAAGACTAGAAAGGAAAAAGTTAGACTGAATTTTTCACCATAAACCATTACAAAAAGATGGGTTCGGTTGTTTGTTGTTGATAATTTCTCAAGAAAATTAACGAGGTAATTGGTCTACGAATATTTGTGTAGTAACTCGATGATATGTGGAGACTTATTTCAACGAATTCTCTCTGCTGGAACTGTGAACAATTCTAGAGTTTAGTTCCAATGTGCTCGACAAATGTTTTTTTTTTGTTTTGTTTCGTTTGGTATCGTGATCGTACACCCGTGGCCAATTTATTGGTTTGTTTGACCGCTAATCGATCCCAATATGTTGGAAAATGTGACCCTTCCAACAATTGTTTGTTGTTGTTGGTTTTTATTTAATCGTTAGACGAAATATTTCGCCGTAAAATAATTTGCTACGATCAACAATAGTCATTCATGCAATATGATTTCAGTTTATAATGCAACTAATGAATTACTTATGTAGTGCGATCGTCTACGATCTCAACTATGATGACAACATAATTTATCTGTGACTGCTGTTTAAATTTAATTCCTTATGATCAGATTATATAATTTCTTCTGGTTTGTCTAAATATTTTTTTATTGTTTTTTATGCTCATCTTTTTCTTTAATTTTATTAATAGTTTTTCTTTTTCTTTTTTAAATTTCAACAACACATCTTACAGTCTAAATAACAATTGATATTAATGCTATTCTATAGTTTTTTTTTGTTATTAATAAATATTGCATTTGAATGCCACATTCGGTTTCCTTTCGTATTTGAATTAAAACATTTTAAATTCACATTTCGCTCTCGATTGTAGAAAAAAATCAAAATGAAAATTCAAAGAAAAACACAGTGCACAATTTAACACTGTAACACCTTCTTAATAATTCTGTGCATACTTGGTGCACTAGCACATTTATGAACGGAATGATTCAAAAATTTCAAATTGAACGAGATCCCCATAGCGTTACATATAACAACACAAAGAATTTGCATTACCTAGGGTCGAAAGTGTACTGGAAATTTTTCAGTTATGAAATCGAAAAATCAGATACATCTACAGGATTCTCGGCTGGCGTAATTCTTGACTTTACCAATTTTGCTTTCGGTTAGTATTGGTGCACCATTTCCATTGATTAGATTTACAAATACTTAGCAAAAGGCTGTCCATAGCTGACGTCCTCCAAAAAAGTCGGAATTTTTGAATTTGTCATTAACATGGCCTGTCCACTTTGGCCAAACCCGCCTCCCCTACACGATGGACTGCATTTATGGACAGTTCCTAACTGATTCTTACGAGCTCGTGTTAGTAATCATTACAAATGTACTTTTTATGAATTTCGAATGTGTTGTGATCTAAAAGTTTGCTATAAGATGGCGAAGTAGAATAAGGTGTCCATTTTCTAGATTGATCTTTTGGCTGGGTCATGAACCTCTTGAACCTTGAGATCCGAGCACCAAGTCAATAAAAACCTGCTCTAAGCAAAGGTCTGAAATTTGGGCCGAGAAATTAAGTGTCGAATATCTTTTTATGCCAAATTGGTAGCAATATTAATCTAATTCATAAATTCCAAGCACTCTCCAATTATGAACCAGCCTGCTTCCTACGAAGAGATGCAGTCTCTGAACAAAAACCTGATTATATCAACGTGAAGGCAGATGATCCTTAAATTACAGCCTGCACCAGCCTAAATCCTTGAGTTATTTATGAAAGTGTCTACTGGACAGCCTTGTGTCAAAATAGGAGCTAGTGTTACATAATACTCAGTGTACTACACTTCCTAATCGGTATTTTGACACCAGAATGCCTCATTTGTCGCAAATTTTATAGCTAACCAAGGCATTCAAAAAGACGTCGAGAGTAGAGCTTCAAGAAATGAAAAGTAACGGTTTTCGATGCATGTAAATTAAATTGACTTAAAGCTCAAAACCATGTGAAGCTCTTTATAAAACTAGGGATGAAATATCGTTTTTGTGGAAAGTTTTTTGATCTGAGGTGAAATCGAGGTCAGAAATCACATGAAAATATGACTTTTTAACTTTTCATCCCTAGTTATTTGTAAATAACCGATCAACATACCTTCCGTTTTGCATTAAAAGCAATCGCCGAAAAGGCATAATCCATTTCGTGTTGTTTTGCAGCTAACGATCCGTCTCTTATCTCACATGTCCCGATAGATCCTAAATCTCTGTGTCTCCGTACCACAACACACTTTTGGTATAATCAAATCATTAACGTCATAAAAATGCAATTGCAAAATGTGTTACATTTCCAAGTTTAGAATTTCGTCATTGTCTGCACCACGCACATCTTTTTTTCTGTGAGCATACCGAAGTATTAGTTGTTTCTTTGTGTGTGGTAAATTGAAAAACTTAAACAAACACTGAAACGATCGTACACAGTACTTAATGACATCAAAATGGTTCGTCGGTTTACGGTAAAACTTTTCTTGATAAAAAAAAACTTTTTTTCTCATTAACTTCCGCCATGAATCGAAAGGACATTTAAAAGCAACAAAAATCACGATTTTTTTGTATCTTTTTTTTCTGTTAAACCTGATGGTTCAGCTGTGGTGTTCGAAAGGTTGAATTGGATTTTCTCATAGTTGTTGATTTATTCTGGTTTGAGACGATGCCATTGAATTATGGTTTGGCGCGGTTTGGATATCATATCCTGCCAGTGTTTCGTTTCAGATGCACCAGATCCATTTTTGCCTGTAAATATCAGACGATTTTATTGTAGCCTTACGTACATTTCCTCTATTTTCTGTTCAATTTTCTTTCACTTTAAAATAATGTAGGAAAACCATACTCTTAAATTAGATTTTTTGTGGCTTTAGATTCACTGTTTTAATGTGACTACGAGTATCTAATGTATCGACTTTTGAAATGAAATATTTTTTATACTACACTAATGTGTGCTTTCCATACCCCCACTCACACTCATAGCACACTCATTTTTTGAGTCACTTTCTCAGTCGGTTCCATTCCTATTACTGTCTAAACAGAAACGATTTTCCTTCAGCGTAAGGCTATTGTTGCAAGGAAAAATCGTTTGTGTTGAACATTGTAAATTCTATCTTTGTTCGTTTACAGCCATAGAGTCATGGTCGAGGTCATGGTACAATGATGTAACGACTAAAATTAGATGCACAGCTGGTACTCCTGAAGCTTTCTTTGTTCTACACAATATTCATCAGAGCAGCGTGCTCAACCCATTACTATTCAACATTGTCATTAACTTTCTCACATACGAGTTAATGCAAAAACTGTTGCTGATTGTGCTATTCGCATATGACGTTGGAAGGCGAGAAGTCGGGAAAACTCCAGTAAGTAATTCGACAAGTATAAGAATATCCTTAAAGATCATGTGTTGAAAGTCAGTGAATCAAAGACTGAGTACATTTTCCTGCCATTTAGTGATCCACTAGCCCTAGCACCAGACATAATGGTTAACGGAAACGTCATGCCGAAATGCAACAGGCTCGGTAGTCAACAAGAGTGGAAATTGCGACGAAGACGTAAATCATGCGTGGGCTGGCTGAAATGACGAGAAGATTCAGGAGTATTATGCGACAAGCGTGTGCCAGCCAAACTCAATTGCAAAATATACACAACGGTAGTACGACCTGCGTTCACATATGGTTCAAAGTGCTGGACTATGTATGAAAAGTTTGGTAGAGATCTGACTATAGCAGAGATGAAAATGTGACGCATGTCTCTTGGCGTCACAAAGTTAGATCACCTCTAGAGTGAACATATCCAAGGTAAATAACCTACATACAAAAAGCACATGCTTTACGGGGTATCATCACATTTGCGGGGTATCAGCTCTTTGAACATAAAAGAAGCCATCGACGAAAGTCAACAATGAGCGAAACGATTGGTCAACTGCCACGATCAAGACAATGTTGCAAGAAAAAGCCTTTCAATAAAAATCCCTGCAGTGCGTAGAAGAGGAACACCAGAGCATAGTTGAGCTAGTCAAATGCGACAACAGCAACAGCTGTATGGGTTGACGTAAAAAGAGAGAGAAGAATATTTGCAATGAGGTGTGAGACGCGATCGGTGGGAATGCTGACCCTGAAAGTTGAAGTAACTAAATAATCAGGAAAATGTTGTAAACATTAGTCGTGTCAATACACTATCTTCATTGATTCGCTGCTTGATAGTGCATTGGTCGTGTGCAAAATAAAGCGAAGAAGAAGAAGTCATGGTTCTACGTTTTCCAATGTTTTCCGCAATTTTCATTTCACTTACCAGCTAATAAGATCCTGCCGATTAACTCATTTCTTCCGATGTTATCAAAGTCCATGACCATAATGTCAAGTGAGCATTCTCGAATTTTTTCCCATGGCACATTGAAGCTAAACGATTCGTTAAATACTGGATTTAACGTACATTTAAATATTGGCGTTTTGCGTTTTTCTATTTTCTTTTCACCGAATTGTAACCAGACTTTTACATAGGGATCTGAAATCGAATGCAACGAAATGACATTGAGAAAACCAAATCCAATCCGCATGTACATTATGTCTAAACTTACCAGACTTTCCATTGATGTCTTTCGCTTTCAAGTTCCTTGCTTTAAGCAAACTAAGCGTAAGTATGGAGTTGGAAGGATGATAGCACAGTGATGACAATAATTCACCACATTTGTCTTTTGCCGGTGGTTTCAGCGATTTCCAAAATGTTTGCTTGTTACTAAAATCAACCTAAAAGTGAAAATATTCTATGAATGGGGGCTCTCTAAATGACAAGAGTGTTAGACTACAATATTATCTAATTGAGAGATTTAAAAGATCAAAAATTTTTCTTCTCTCTATGTTTGTTGATTTGGCATCTGTTAAAAACAGAATATTTGAGAGTCATTTAAGGTCAGATCAACTTGTGATCTGATTTACCTGAATTTCACCTAAAACATCGACCTACTCAGCTCGACCTAAAACTCTTGTGAATAGCTTTTTTCCACTAAGATATGAAAACCTGGAATATCTGTTGAAGTATTTGAAACATTATTGAGACCACGAAGGCGGAAAAACAAAAGAAAATTCTCTCAATCTAGTTTTCTGCAAAAACCACAATAATTGTTCTTTCGATTTAAAGCTATAATCGCAAAAGGACGTGTTCTCAATTTAATCCGCTAAATTCAAATCAGACTTGGATTGTCTTCAGGATCAACCTGGTTCAGAAAAAACTTTGGTCGGTAACGCGATTCAGGTCAGCTTGGATGATGACCAGAAAATACAGATCAGTCGTCAGGTTTACGTCGACGGGCGATCGAAAGAAAACTGTTTCAGACAGCCCTATTTCCAAATAAAAAAGCTGTCGGCCCTTCGGGCGAAACGAATGAAGTAAAAGATTATCCTCATCGTACAAAATAAGTAACAGGTTTGATTGCTATACTTAACATAAATGTTCATTACCTGACACAAGGGCAAAAAGACTTCACCAATTGAGTCATCTCTAGAAAATCTATCGTAATCGAAAACATGTAAGTGCAGTACCTGAAACGACAATAATTCAGAGTTAAACAGTTCGTGACGAAACGCCGCAGTAAAAATACTGTACCCTGGATTGTAGTTTTTGAATCGGGAATCCTTCGAAGTAAAATGTTTCATTCCATCGCGGATTCAATGTTCGTCGTTTGATTTTGGTTTCCAATCGATGCTTTTTATCGGGCAACAATGTAACTTTAACATACGGATCAGATGTCCCGCTAAGATCTTTGGCAGGTAGCTCCTTTCCCTAAATGAATCGAAATGGTGATTAAAATGAACGCATTTCGTCCGCAATCGATGCAACACTCAATGGACTTACTTGCATTATTTTCAATATCAAATTCGTGTTTTGGAAGTCATATTCAATGGAAAAATGAATTTGTCCCACATTTTCGCTTGGTTCCGAATTATCGATATACATGTCCACCATTGATACGCTACGATTCTGTAGAAACGCCATCTTATTTTGTGATTCATTTGATATTTATGCACGCAGAAAATGGTACGAATGAAAATAAACCAAAAAAGGAAAAAACGGATTTCGGTTCGTTATGAATAATTCCTTGATTTGAAAGTTAAACGTTTCTTTGTTGCTGTAAAAACTAGACATCAACACCAAAGGCTGTGTTTTAGTTGGAATGGTGGAAGAATATTTAACGTCTACTATCGTTCTAACAGCAAGCACATTGGATAGAATAATACACAGAAGTTTCACTGTTGAGTTGTGTTGTTTTGTTCTGTTTTGTTGTTGAAAATATATACGTTCCATGGGGTCACTCATTCATCGTTTACATTTGTATGGGAAAAGGAAAACTCCTTTTTGTGTTTACATTGCTTTTCATTTACGATGTGGGGTATAACTCTTTGTTGTATGTCACTTAATGTCTCCGTGCTTTTTACATCATCATTCATCTAACTTTCTACCCTTTCACCGTTCGTTTCTATCGCAAGCGTACACCCTCCTCAAAATGAATAGGATTTCCCGAACCGTAAAATTTCTTTTTGGTCTTAAATCTGATTTATCAATAGCTGTGGCAAGGCAGGCGATATATACGAAAGAAAAAAAAATTTGATAATCAAAGTGACTGCCTAATCTAAAGTGTTAATAAATTATTTATATATTTGCGGGTTCCATTCAAGAAACAGATTGAACTTCCGCTCGATTAAATAATTTTTTCTTCTTCTTGTGATGAAAAATGTTTTCTCAGCGATTGCAATCAAAACGCAGAGATTTGCAATAAATTATGTTCGAAAGTAACTTTCGTAGAGAGTTGACGGTTTTATAAATCGATATGAACTTGCTGAATTTCCGAAAAATTGCGGAAGTTCTACGTTACATTCCACGGTGTAATCATGTACTTACAATTAAAAGGTCACCCTTACAGCTTCTTAAAGTCAAAGGAAATAAAAGCAAAAAATCCAACCTTTACTGTAGAGGACTTAGTTCAACATACTGACAATGACTCATTGTCAATGACTTGCTACAAAAATGCTTAAATCCCTATATGATACCGATGCGGCACTTGTATATGCTGACAGTTCACCGAAGGAGATTATTTATTAGATAGTTGACCTGACCTTGTGTGTTTTGCTAACAAGTCTTGCACTGGAAACGTTACTCGTAACAGTGGTGTACGTGTGATGTGACAACATCTAACATTAATACCTAAGTTGTTAAAGGCACAGTTAAGACATCAAATGAAAATTTTGAAATTAAAAAAGGAAAATAAAATCATAAAGAAAGATGAGGTGATAGAACAACAATCAAAGAAATGAACACAGCTGAAATATGATAAAGCTTCAAACATGAATTGCCTTCTTTCGGTAATCGAATGCGGTTGTTGCTTGATCCATCTGGTCGATTCCTCTTTCAACAATAAATTATTCTAAGGAATCTTGACCTCATGGTAACAGTGCAACAGCTTCTCGTTGTACCAATTTCAACAATCTGTTTCTGCTTTTTATAACAATTTACGCCATCAAAAAAGTTCCAAGAGAAATTTGGCAAGAGTGGTCGGTCATAATAGATTTCCTTTTCCATGAGTATAAGACTATAAGACACTTACACACAGAAGCACTGCTTCTTAGGCTTTGAAGTACTGGATTCAGTATTTGATTAGAAGATGCATACATTCCAACATAGTATTTACTAAATCTAGTACTTTTAAAGGTCACATTGAAACCATTGAAACGACACATTGAACCATTGGTTTCTTCAGAAGACTTTTAGATAATGAACCAGAGAAAAAGTGCATCCAGCCAATTTGCTTGAACGTAAAAAAACTTATTCTCTGGTTCATTATCTAAGTCTTCTGAAGAAACCAATGGTCTAATATGTCGTTGAGACCCAACGCCGAGCGTCACGTTGCTTTCAAAAAATCGATCGGCTAACATGATTGATGCATTTTATGTGGATAACGTTTGTGGGATGAAGAAATAGAAACAAGTAAATGCCAAACTTCTCGAAGAACTCTTAACTCATTGAAATATTTGTAGAAAATCCATCAACAACTTACAGTACGATCCTTTGTGTTTGCACCAGTATCTCTCTCAGCACCGGTGCTGGATCCTCCGGGGGATCGTGTTTGAGGTGTAGCAGATCTGCAAATGTAAAGATAAATGCAAATTCAATTTCATTCGTCACTATAGTTCTCTATTTATATGGAAGCAAGTCAGTTGAACTTTTCAACATAAAAATGAAAGAAATTTCCGTTTTTCACAGTGAAATTGTCAGTTTGACAATAGGGGTCGTCAGATTTTCGAACAGAGACGGAATTCTCTACACAAACGGAAGCATTTACAATACTTTGTCACCATAGCCTCTCACTGAAGAAAACTCATTTCGTGTTGGGCATTCCGTTTCTGTGTTGAAACAATCTGACGTCCCCTAATGTACATAAAAATTTCCGTTTTCCATCTAAAGCTCGAACCAATTTATGTGCTATACATTCTTACACAGCTGAACGAATAACTTTTCAAAAGAATTGCGATGAGATTCAGTTGAATATCTAAATTACTATATCTTACCCGGGTAAATTCTGTCGTCAGAGCTATTTCTTTATTAGTTT